>JAJJWW010001282.1:0-54294 GCA_023531295.1 Papaver armeniacum | reverse complement strand
GTTTCACAAACCCTGGGTCGCAAACAATTAATCCCAACAAAACCAAACCAAAGCCCAAACAATAAATCCCACCAAACCAAAGCCCACATAAACCAACCTGAGTCCACTAACCGGGCTTTTGAGTTCACTTGAGTTGTTAAATCATGCCAGATTTGGTACGAATCGGGATACAAACAACCATCAGAGCTTGCTTCTGGGCATGTTTGTGAAGTGAACTCCCACATCCATGATGATTTTAGGGGAATATTATGAGCCTTCTCGGGGCCCCACATACCCTAATCATTATGAGCACATGTATCATCCACCACAAGTTGAAAATGAACACTTTTCATACCTACCGCCATCACTTTTAGATCAATTAGAAGCTCAAGTATCCGCCTTAGAAGGCAATTACATGAGCAACTGGGCTTAATCTAATTTCCTAGGCAATATGAAATGTATGCTTGTACCTTATGTGGTAGCTTAGGCCACCCCTTTCCGAAAATCGTATATTTTGCATGATTTTAGCGATGCAAGGGAAAGCCATGATAATCCAATGTACGAATTGTCTCGGAAGTGACTATACCGGTAATCATCGGGACCATGTCGCCTCGAAGGTTGCGATCGTATTCTAAGAACCCTAATGACCATGAGCACATGTATCATCAACCACAAAATGGGAGTTGAACAATTTTTGTACTCCCCAACTCTCGTGTTTGCAATCACTAATGGAAACGCTCATGGAAAAATGCTAGGCTTGAATCGAATGCAATACATGACCCGTCCATATAACAACATATCTGAATTTCCCTTCTCTAAGAACCTCATGCTCAACCATACAATGAATATCCATATGAGGAATGCATACCCACTAGTGAAGACTCTCCTTCAATAACAACTCGTTATGATTCTTCAAAGGAACCTGATTGGTTAAAATGATAGGATGTTTGTTATTCTGATAATGTTGAAAATAGTGTTTCTAGTCCTACTCATACCTAACACTCAATATGAACTTAATCTAGAGGTAGATGAGTACACTAAAAATACTACCATTTGAATGGAGATGAATTTTTGCTATGATGATGATGATGAATATGAAGAGCATATGTATTTTGAAAATATAGTGGAATCTTTAGGTTGGAGACATTTAAGTGTCTCTTCGTGAACCCTATGAATGATGCTTCTTACGATATTCATACATGTGCCGCCGATGTGAACCTCGTGCATTTGTCCCGTGAAAATGAGCATGCCTTACCACTGTTTGTGACTTAGAATAGTTTGAATTGTCCGTTGACACGTATGATTCAATGCATGTGCACACGATTTCATGCCTAGGTTATAGCATGATATCTCTCACTAGTTATATTGTGGCATGAAGTGATGATGATTATGACATGGAGATTGATGAATTGTTACATGTCAGTGAGCATGATTTACCCGTGTCCGACTTTAGAAGAGTGTGTGAATCACTGCAAATGATTTTATACATGAACACAACTTAGATGTACCTAATCTCTCCTAAGGCCTGATTGCAACTCCTCCACCAAACCTAGGTGTGGTTTGTAACAAAAAAATTGCAAACCAACTTTCTTTCTAAGAATGCCTAATCTAGGCTCAACTTTGTGCCTCCCAAGTCCTCTTGGACTATTTTGCATCAAAGTATAACACTTTTAGGGAACCACAGTTGGAATGTGTATGTCTGTCAATTTCTTAGCAAAACTCACTTTGAGTTAGACCTTGTGCATGATGTACCTTTAAAATTGCAGATTTTGTGCTCTCAAACACACTGCTGACAAGTTTAGGTTTGGGGAAACCGTTTCCCATATACGTACTCTTACTTGCACTCTCATTTCTATATTTGTGTAAGGCTATTTGATGTTTGTATATATTTTTCTATTGGGTTGATCCTCAACTCTTTAGATTGTTAGTGTATGGTGATTTTCATTGTATATAATCAAGTAGGACTTGTTAAATTTTTCTTTCCAGAATCGGTTGAGTCTTCTTTGTACATATATTGTCTTAATCCGATATGATCTCCTTTGAGAATGTTGGATTCTAGCCTTGACAAATGAAGCTCTAACCTTGCTCCACCTAGACATCCGGTAATCTCTTCCCTTTTCTCTACTCAACATAGTTCTCTTGGTATGTGATGTTTTAAATTTTTTCTATTCGTCGACACATTGAGGACAATGTTTGATGTAGGTTTGAAGTGCATTTGCATATAGGTTTTTAGTCTTTTATTTAAAAAAAAAAAAAAAAAAAAAAAAAAATTCAAAACTTTTGCAAGTAAAAACCTCCAACTTTTAGAGATTTTAGAGTCACTAGCATGCTTCTAGCTATGTTTACATGTGTGAGATTTGACCAAATAACGAGAACTTGAAGTACTCGGAGAACAATCGGGTTCCTTAGTTGATTGGGAAAGTTGGATTTAACCATACCGGAGGGCTTAATTAGGTGCCGTTTATTATCTCTAGAAGTAGGAATTGTGATCACCCATAGTGGAGACTACACATTTTACATCAAGTGAGGCACCAACCTTGATTTTTGCAACTTTCTAGAAAAGTCATAGAGTGTGTCAACAGAGAAAGATCACTTGGGGTAGGAATGGTGAGCTTACCTAACTTCTGACCATTTTCCTACTTCTTGATCTCTTGAGTGCTATTTTTGTCAATCATGAGGGTGACGTTAAAGATGAAACTCCTTCTAAATACCGATTTGTAGTTAGCATCACTCTCTCCTCTCAACAACATCAACAGACATAAACACATCATCATCGCCAGCGGAGCATCATCGTAACATTTGAAGAAAAAGCTGATATAGTCCAAGGTTACATACAACAAAAAGAAAATAGGATGAGAATTCACGAAGTTTGTGAAATCAAGACAAGTGTAAAAAAAAAAAAAAATTTGAGTCTTATTGTTTTATTGTTATTTTCATTCCAAGTTAATTAAAAAAAAAAAAAATAATATTATTATTCAAGTTTTTGTAAAGTTGATGAAGTTTCCACACGTTTACCGAAGACCGCATTAAAGACGTTTCTGTTTAATGTCGGTGAGAGTGATATTAATTGCGACGGGGTGATAAGGTAAGTGAGTACTCCCACCCCTTGCTAATGGTTGATTTCCTTTCTTAGAGATCATCAAAAGATTCTTTTTGTCCACACTTCAAAGGAGTCTCGAGGGTAGTTTTAAGGTTATCCTTCTTACCTACAACGTGTGGGGATTTCTCTCTTTATTCACACTTTTTGCACACATGAGAGACTAAAAGCGATCTTTTTTGAGTGCAATTATCATAAACCCTAATGGTGAGGTGAAGTCGAGGCTTATGATCACAATCGTCGAATTCTTTCATATGGTATGGTTACTTCTCGCTCGGCCCTTAAGGATGAGAATGCGTTCTTTAGTGTTCTAACTTCGTTGCTAGCATGCAGAACTCTATATACTCATAGCTCCTTGGATGCTTGAGACTCTTTTACACTACGAAGTTGGAGAAGGTTTTGTGGTACACTTCCCTGGTAAACCCTCACGAGACTACAACTCGTCCACTAGGGACACCTAGGGGTTTAAAGGCTTAGTGCATACGCTAAATGCATCGAGAGACCCGCGACAAGTGGTATAGTTGGATTTCTTATTTTATTTCACTTGAGGACAAGTAAAATTCAGTTTGGGGGTATTTGATGAGTGCCAAATATTGCATATTTATACCTTTTATTGGCATTTTACTCATCTTTTGTGCTCGTAAATCGAGATATATCCCTCATTCTCGTGTTTTCTTTGTTTTCAAGAATAAATATTTGTATTAATTAATTTGTGTTTTTAGGTAGTAAATAAGCTCGGAGAAATTGAGGCCAAAAGAGCAAAGAAGTGGAGTCGAGCGTCTATAGAGCGAAAAGCCAAAGCCTCAAATACAAAACAAGCCAGTGCAACCCACAAGGAGAAAAACCCGTCTACAAGACGTGGTCTTGAGCATCCAAGACCCGACCCGATCCGAGCCCGTTCACCCCGAACCGTGAGATTCGCCAGCTACATCCTACTGTGCGGCAGATGAGTGCCAAATAGTGCATATTTATACACCTTTTTGTGGCATTTTACTCATCTTTTGCGCTTAGAAATCGAGATATTATCCAGTTGGTTTTCTTTGTTTTCAAGAATAAATTTTGTATTAATTAATTTTGTGTTTTGGAGGTAATAAATAAAATCTGAGAATCGAGAACCAAAAGAGCGAAGAATTGGAGTCAAGTGCCCAAGGAGCAAGCGGCGAAGCCGCGCGCCCCGTAATCAGATTGCAACCCAACAAGGAAGACATGGGCTAGAGCTGCGGCACGACCCGATCCGAACCCGCCATTCCGAGCCACAGGATCTCACCCAAATGCATCACACGGCCGCTCCTTCACTCACATATTTTCGATGCTCCGCCAACACACCAGATCTCTCTAGGTTCTCCTCGGCCGCTCGAATCCTCTCCGCAAGATCCAGCGCTTTCGCTAGAGCCGCCTCATCCCATTCCCCCGATGCACCCGCTCAACACCCAACTCCCCATACCTATACCCTAATCGACACCCCTCATTTCTCTTCTCCTTCTTTCTCTTTCTTCTCCCCATACCTCTCTCGCAACTCCATACCTCTTCAATTCGACGTGTTAGCTCTGCTCTTTCACCACGCCTCATCACCATCCTCACTTTCTTCCCGACACAACAACAACCTTCTCCATCATCGCACCACCTCTCTAGGTTTAGCCTTCTCTCACTTAGCTTCTCCTAACCCTAGAAGCTAATTTGAGAAGACTAAAACTGTGGTTTCATCAATCAATCAGGTGAGGATGGAGCTCCCGTGAGCCGCACGACAAGAGGAGAAGCGGTCGGAAAGTGGTGAGAATTATTTCCTGTTTATAATAAATTAGGAGTTTGGGGATTTTTGATTTGCATGTATAAATAGAAGAAAAGCGTGGTAGTTAGGGTTCACGCCCTGATTAGCAGTGCGATCATTTAGCTTTAATTTGGTTGTTTGTTGTTTTTAATTTAGTTGCTAGGTTTCTCAATGAAACCCTAACTCCATATTCTGTTTTTAACTATGATTGAACTCTTGAATGCTTAATATTATCAAATGTCTTCAATTACAAATACCCAATGCTTTTCTCTCACAATTGTATACCAATGCCACGGATACACCGTAGCTAGGGTCACAACTGTGTTAGTGTATTGCAGCTCAACCTTAGATACAAATGCTGATTCCCTTGACTAGTTGTATAAATTAGACAACTAGTGCTCGTTGGTCAAGACTTTGGTATTAATTGAGACATTACTGAGGGGAGAGATGTGGTGGAATTGACACCGCCTCTTATCAACACGGACAAGAACCTCAACATACTTGATCACATGATAGGAATTAGTGGTGGACTTGAAAACATTGGCATACTACATCATTTACCTTAGTTTTGGTTCATTGTCACTACATCTCAACCGTTCGGCACAAACACCCTTTGTCACTCTGTCACACTTCAACTCGGTTGAAGAAGCCTTGATCACACACAAAGCACACACAAGTCGCCCAGCTGATCACCCGTACTCTGCCGCGTCTGGATAGGCGCCGTGCACTTGCGGATACACGAGGTCAAATTTACATACACTTCCGAGGCCTACCAAGGATTTTGGCGTCAAGAAGTGGGACTTCGTGCCATATGATTTTGGGCTAGTTTCTTACCACTACCCACATACCGCACTTGCATCTTTTATAGCCGTTATCATTATTGCATTTTATTTTACACCACTGTGTTTGCACCTTCATGATAACTTAGTGTTTCTTTCATTTAGTCGTTATAAGCATGATAACTTAGTTTAGGGTTTTAACTTTGCACCTCGAGGAAGAGAAAGCACTCTCTTGCACTCTGTTAGCTTAACTTTGTCAGTTATTTTGTTTTTGTGGCTTAATCGACTCGAGGCATAGCTACAGCTGCGGAGCTTTCTTGCTTTCTGAAGCTTTACTGTAAACTCGGGAACCGACTTCTTTGTTGAGCTGGAGTACTTTAAATACTGTGTGCCAGCTGCTGACTGGCAGAGCAAAGCCTAGGAGGCCAAGAAACGAAAAAAAAAAAAAAAAAAAACGCAAAGGTCTGAGTCACAAAGCTCACGGAGCAAACTAAGTAATTCGGGTAAGTGACTCCATGAATACACTTGAGATTATGAGCATGACACCCATGAACTATGTTAAACTAGCATACACCCTTGTGAGCCTGCTGAATCCTTGAGTCGTCCCCTGAAAAATTTTACAAGTTTGAGCTTAGGGGCCGCGAATGAACTTCGTTAGCTAAAAACTATAACCCCGAGCTCTCCCCGTGTCTTGTGTGTCTTCATTAAACCTCGCCTCGCCTTGGCCGAAAGTTAACTGCTAACCTTGCCACTCGTAAATTTGTGTGTTTGAGTGATCCTTTGCATCTCAGGAATTGGTGTTAGCTATTCCATCGTGGGCAATCCACTTGTGCTTGTTGAGCTTGAGTGCGACTTGGATAACCAAGATTGGCCGTAACCTGTGTTGAAATCAACCGAGGGAGTTGATATCAACTCCGAGAGTTGACACAACTCATTGCTCTGTGCCCATAGCTTCAAACTGCCCCGAGGTTGTGCATTTGTGTGTGCACGATCTATTTTTAGCCCTTTGAGTTGTGTATTCAGTTGCTGCTAACCCAGACTCTCTATCTTGCAGTTGTGGAACCTGCGGCTCGTGTTTAATCCATGCGGTGTTATGCACTCTCTGAGCTGCCAAACTCCCGGGATCGATCTTTGTGCATTGCGTGACTAAAAGCACCCCCACACAATCGGGTGTAAGTCGACAAAGTCAGGCATTTGCCCACAAACCAGGCTGCATGTTCATCTAAGTTAGAATTTTGTGCATTCACAGAACCAACGAACCCCCGCACAAATCACACAAACCCATAAACTAAATCCCACACCGTGGGCTTTGCACATAACTTAAGCCCACATCCTCTGAAAGCCGTGGGTCACAAGATCAACATCAAGCCCACAACTCCGAGCTAACCATTCTCAACCATAAGCCCATCATCAATCCACATACTTGGGCCATTCAATCCGGGCTCTACTAAATCTGCAAGGCCGTGTCTTTGTTTCACAAATCTTGGCTTCAAACAACAAATCCCAAACAAACCAAATCTCACTTGAGCCCACAAAGAACTGGCTTCCCACATAAACCAAAGCTTCCAACAAAACCAAATGAATCCTATTGAAACCAAATCCCAATAAACCAAAGCCCACATAAACCAAACTAAATTTTGAGTTCAATTTGAGTACTAAATCATGACAGGATTTTGGTCCGCATCCTGGGATGGAAACAAACCCTTAGAGAGCTTATTAAGCAGCTTCACAGGATGAACCCCCCACATACCATAGTGATTTTAGGGAATTTTATGCCTTCTCGGGGCCCCGACCTCACATACCCCTAATCACTATGAGCACATGCATCATCCACCACAAAGTTGAAAATGAACACTTTCCTCATACCCGATCATCACTTCTAGATCAATTAGAAGCTCAAGTTTCGGCTTTAGAAAGGCAATTTGTCAAATCTAATTCCTCTAGGCAATATGAAATTTATGCATGTACCTTATGTGGTGGCTTAGACCAATTCCTCACTAGTCTTGTTATATTTTGCATGATTTTAGGCAGTCTAGGGAAAGCCATGATAATCAAATGTACGAATTGCCTAGAAGTGACTATGACCATGCACACATGCATCATTCACCACAGTGGGGAGATGAACAATTTTATACTCCCCAACTCCTAGTTTGCAATCAATAATGGAAACACTCATAGAGCAAAATGCTAGGCTTGAAATGAATGCAATGCATGACCATCCATATAGCAACATGTCTCAATTTCCCATCTCTAGTGAACCTCATGCTCAACTATACAATGAATATCCATATGAGGAATGCATACCCACTAGTGAAGACTCTCCTTCAATAGAAAAACTCAAAATGATTCTTCAAAGGAACCTGATTGAATTACAAAATGATAGATTGAAAATAGTGTTTCTAGTCTTACTATGCAACTAACATTAAATATGAACCTAATCTAGAGGTAGATGAGTACACTAAAATACTACAATTTTGAATGGAGAGATGAATTCTTGCTATGATGATGATGATGATGAATATGAAGAGCATGTGTATTTTGAAAATATAATAGAATCTTTGGTTCGTAGACATTACTGTCTCTTCTCAACCCTATGAATAATGCTTCTTCATATTCATGCATGTGATGTTAATATGGAACCCGTGGAATTGTCCTCGTGAAAATGAGCACCTTTACCACCTGTTTTTGACCTAGGAATAGTTTGAATTTTCAAGTTGACAATGCATGATTCAATGCATGTGCCTAATTCCATGCAGGTTACAACATGATATCCCTCCTAGTCATGTTTATGAGACTGATAATGATTATGACATGGAGATTGTTGGAATTGTTCTATGCGGTGAACATGATTTACCCTCTTCGACTTTAGGAAAGTGTGTGATGGTGCAAATGATGTTAAAATGAAAACAACCTAGATGTATCTAACCTCTCCCCGAGTCACAAATTGAAACTCCTCCACCCAACCTAGGTGTTGTTTGTCACAAAATTGCAAAAAACCAACTTTTCGAAAATGCCTAATCTGTGCCTGTGAGCTTTGTGCTTCCTAAGTCCTCTTGGACTATTTTGCATCAAAGTATAACACTCTTAAGGAGCCACAATTGAATGTGTATGTCTCATCTGTTATTAGTAAAACTCATTTTGAGTTAGACCTTTTGCATGATGTACCGTTAAAATTGCAAAATTTTGTGCTCCCAAACACACCCGCTCACAAGTTTAGGTTTGGGGGAAACTCATTCTCATTTGCGTCTTACTTGCACTTTCATATTATATTTGTGTAAGGTGTTGATGTGTGTACATATTTTATTGAGTTGATCCTCAACTCTTTAGATTGTTAGTTTATGGTGAATTTTCATTGTATATATCCGAGGGGACTTGTTAAATTTTCTTTTCTTGAATCGGTTGAGTCTTCATGCGTATATATTATGCTAATCCAATATGATCTCCATTGAGAATGTTGGATTCTAACCTTGACTAAAGAAGCTTAACCGTGCTCCCACCGACATACCTAATTTCTTCCTTTTATCTTTTCAAAGATAGTTCTCTGGTATGTGACCGTTTAATTTTTCCTATATGTCATTAATATTGAGGACAATGTTTGATTTAGGTTTGGGGTGCATTTGCATTTAGAGTTTTTAGTCTTTTATTTTACCTTTTATTTTTGTTTTCAAAAAAAAAAAATTCAAAAATTCAAAACTTTTTGCAAATAAAAACCTCCAACTTTTAGAGATTTTAGAGTCACTAGCATGCTTCTAGCTATGTTTACATAGAGAATCAATTAAATAACAAACTTGGAAGCATCTTAGGAGAATGCAATCGGGTTTCTTAGTTGATTAGAGCGTTAAAGTTGGATTTAACCATACCTGGGAGGGCTTAATTAGGTGTCATTAGATATTCTTAGTAGAATTGTGATCACCCATAGTGGAGACTACCCAATTTACATCAAGTGAGGCACCAACCTTCAAATTTTTGCAACTTTCTAGAAAAGTCACAGAGTGTGTGTCACCATGCTATAAATTCCGGTAGAATGGTGAGCTACCCAACTTCGCACAATTTCAAAGACTACTTTTGATCTCTTGAGTGCTAGTTTTTATCAATCATGAGGGTGACGCCTAAAGAAGAAAACCTTCTAAATATCGATTTGCGTTAGCATCACTCTCTCTCTCAATCAAAGAAGACCCATAGAAACACATCATCACAACAAACTAGCATCATCAATATGGAAAGAAAAATTGATATAGTCCAAGGTTTTTTGTAAACAAAGAAAAGAAAATAGGATGAGAATTAATAAAATTAATAAAATCAAGACAATACAAGTTGTGGAAAAATTGAGTGATAAAGTCCTTTGTCCATGGAGTTAGTTGTTTATTACTTGTATTTTTATTTTTTCACTTTTTGTAAATTAAAAAAAAAAAATCAAAAAAAAAAAATCAAAAATCAAAAATCAAAAAATATTGTAGTTTATTTTTGCTACCACCATGGTAAAGAAGAATTTAAAAGAAAAATCCAAACAACAAGGAAATTGAGTAGAAAAGTTAAAAATTGTCAAGTTTTTGTGAAGTTTAGAAGTTCACATCAACAATTGAAGACCGAAGACCAAAGATTGAAGACGTTTCTATGGTTCTTATGAGAGAGTGATATTAATTGCCGATCGGGTGAGAAGTGAGTGAGTACTCCCACCCCTTGCTAATGGTTGATTTTCCTTTCTTAGAGATCATCGGAAAAAGATTCTTTTTGTCCACACTTCCTGGAGTCTCCAGTTTTTATTTCTAAGGTTATCCTTCTTACCTACAACGTGTGCAGGATTTCTCTCTTTATTCCCGCTCGTAGACACATGAGAGACTAAAAAGCGGTCTTTTTGAGTGCAATTATCATAAAACCTAATGGTGAGCGGTTGAGACTTATGATCACAATCGAATCCGAATTCTTTCATATGGTATGGTTACTTCTCGCCAACACTTAAGGATGAGAGAATCACGTTCTTTGGTAGTTCTAACTTTATGTTACTAGCATGCAGAAACTCTATGTCCTCATAGCTCCTTGGATGCTTGAGACTCTTTTACACTCGGGTTGGAGAAGGTTTTGTGGGTACACCTCTTGTAAACCCTCACGAGACTACAACTCGTCCCACTAGGGACACCTCTAGGGGTTTAAAGGCTTAGTGCATCGCTAAATGCATCGAGAGACCTCGGCAATGGTATAGTTAGGATTTCTTCATTTCTATTTCACTTGAGGACAAGTAAAATCAGAGTTTGGGGGTATTTGATGAGTACAAATAGTGTATTTATACACCTTTTTATTGGCATTTTACTCATCTTTAAGCTTAGAAATCGATATTATCCCGTTATTCTGTGTTTTCTTTGTTTTCAAGAATAAATATTTGTATTAATTAATTTTGTGTTTTTAGGTAATAAATAAAGCTCTGAGAATCTCGAGGAACCAAAAGAGCGAAGAATTGGAGTCAAGTGCCTATGGAGCAGAAGCGAAAGCCCACGCTTGAATCAATTGCAACCCAACAAGGAAGACATGGGCTAGAGCTACCCACGACCCGGATCCGAACCCGCTCATCCCAGAGCCGTTGAGATCTCACCCAAATGCATCACACACAGTCGCTCCTTCACTCACATATATTTCTCGATGCTCCGCTCAACACCCGATCTCTCTCGGTTCTCCCTCGACCGTTCGGATCTCTCCCGCAAGATCCAACGCTCGCTTGCCGCCCATCATTCCCCTGATGCACCCGCTCAACACCTAACTCCCCATACCCTATACCCTAATCGACCACCTCATTTCTCTTTCTCCTTCTTTCTCTTTCTTCTCCCCATACCTCTCTCGCAACTCCATACCTCTTCACCCGACAGAGCGAGCTCTGCTCTTCCACCACGCCATCACCATCCTCACTTTCTCTTCCCGACACACAACAACCTTCTCCATCATCGCCCCTGCACCACCTCTCTAGGTTTAGCCTTCTCTCACTTAGCTTCTCCAACCCTAGAAGCTAATTTAGAAAGACTAAAACTAGGGTTTCATCAATCAATCAAGGGATGGAGTTCTCGAGCCGCACGACAAGAGGAGAAGCGATTCGTAGAAGTGGTGAGAATTATTTTCTGTTTTATAATAAATTAGGGTTTGGGATTTTTTAGGTTGCATGTATAAATAGAAGAAGAAATCAGTGTGTTAGGGTTCACACTGGATTAGCCAAAGGCAGTCATTTAGCTTTAATTTGGTTGTTTGTTGTTTTAATTTAGTTGCTAGGTTTCTCAATGAAACCCTAACTCCATATTCTCGTTTTTTTAACTATGATTGAACTGTCTTGAATGCTTAATATTATCAAATGTCTTGAATTACAAATACCCAATGCTTTTCTCTCCACAGGTGTATACAATGCCATGGATACAATCGTAGTTAGGTCTGTTTGTGTTGAGTGTATTGGAACAACCTTAGATACAAATGCTGATTCCCTTGACTAGTTGTACTAAATTAGACAACTAGTGCTCCTCGTGGGCACACTTTAGCCGTTAATCGAGACATTACGGGAGAGATAGGTGGTGGAATTGACACCCTGCCCTTATCAATCACAGGACAACAAGAACCTCAACATACTTGATCACATGATAGGAATTAGTGGTGGACTTGAAAACATTAGCATACTTCTGTCACTGTTTACCTTAGTTTAGGTTCATTGTCACTACATCTCTCACTAGTTCCAACACAAAACCCTTTGTCACTCTGTCACTTGAACTCGATTGAAGAAGCCTTAGATCACACACAAAGCACACAAGTCCTCGTGGGATCGACCCGTGCTTGCCGCTCTCTCGATAGACGCCGTGCACTTTGCGGTTTACACGTAGTCAAAATTTACATACACTTTCGAGGCCTACCATCGCTCCTTCTGCTCATCGTCCCAGATGCATCCGCTCAACACCAAACAGCCCAAATCCCTTCCAGCGTTCGAGGATCTCACTTATCTTCATCCTACTGTCATGACTGAACTGGCGCATCATCTCACCACTCCTGCTCCCACCTTTGAATCAACCCATACCCCTACACCATCGACCATCACCCCATTTCTCTTCTTCTCCTTCTCTTTCTTCTCCAGTACCTCCCGGAGAAACCATCCCCCTTCACCTCCTTCACCCATCTTGATGGCGAGCCATCATCACCACCTTCTCCTTATCCCGCCAGACTTCACCAACCGCACCGGTAGTCCTTTCACCTCCCTCTAGGTTTAGTTATCTCTCTTTTAGCTTCTCCATAACCCTAGAAGCTAATTTAAAAGATAACTAGAACTAGGGTTTCATCAAAACAATCGACGCATGGAGCTGCGGAGCCAAATTGACAAGAAGAGCACGGCGATTGGAGATATGGGCGGTATGGGTTTTGCTTTTAATTTGTATTTTGAAGAAAATTAGGGTTTAGAATTGCATGTATAAATAGAAGAACCTGTGTGGGTGTTAGAAGCATGCAGGTTGCCGTGGAGGCACCAATTTAGGTTTAATTTGTGATTTATTATTTCCTCTCGATGTTTTAATCATTGGCTAGGAATTGAGATGAAACCCATAATTTGACTGCTAAGATTTGTTCATATTTTGATATTGTTCTTGATTGAGCTTTATTGTTTAGGATACATATAATCGAACACTTTTTGCATATTACTTTCACAATGTATGCCATGTATGCATTGTAGTCAGGTTATTTCTATGTTAAATGTGTGCAATTCATGCTTCATTGATCCTTAGACTAGTTGTGCCCTGAGAAGACAGCTAGTGCTTGGGAAAGATACTCTAATTGTGATTAGAATATCCATCTTAAGATAAGGTTGAATCATTCTAAGTAGTGAAATGATTTGTGATTAGTTGTACTATGACAAGGCAATTTAATACTAGGAATTAGTTAATTGCCTTGTTGATAATAAACCATCCATTGAGACTACTGGATAAATGGCAGACTTGCCATTACAAGGGCGAGAACATTATAAAATTAGGCCCGACTTAGGCGAGATTAGGTGGAGGATTCGATACCTAGTGCTCTATCTATTACAATTTATCTTCTTTTTAGTTTAGATTCACACCAAATACACCTCAGTCGTATAGACACCAACTCATAGTTATGTTACACACTTGTGAATTCGGTTTAGCATAGCCCTTGATCAACCATAGCACCACAAGTTCTTGTGGGATCGACCGTGTTGCCTGTCTACATTGTAGACCTAATGTGCACTGCGGTTATCACAAGAGCATTAAAACATAACACATTATCAAGCCTACCAATGTTCGTTTCAACATCATAGTTGTTGAAAATCCGTAGCCATAACAATGAGAAAACAAAAGCTCTCGATCATTGTCATATAATGTCATAGTATTATTACTTAGTTGTTGATGGTGGATTTTCATTTAAGGTTAAAATTGTAAAAACCAGAAAATTATGCGCTGACATCTTGTAAAAGATAAGGCCATCAATAAGTGTTGGATACTCCCTCACTTAATTCACCTAGAATGGAGCATGTGGCAACAATCTCATTTCAGAATACGAAATTCATCCGAGTTGGAGCATGTAGCAACAATCCCATATACCCCGAATTTCTAGCATTATTAATGTCTGCTAATCGGCCTTGTATTTCTGTACTCATTATCGATGCGGCATGGCGGTCGAGTGTTGCTCTTACGAGCAACACGAACCTCCAAGCATTATAATGAAACCATGTACGAAATGCCGTCAGAAGTGACTCTCGGTGTGTTAAACTGGCGATTGAGCCCCTGCTCGGTGTGTTATACTAGGCCGATTAGGCATCCGAGATTTGACCAGTGTCGATCGGATATGATCACAGTCATCCAACTCCACAAGCATGATTGGATGACCCATATCAATTCCATCACCCCCAGCGGTATGGAATATCCACTCAAGAACCAGCGGACCCCGCATGGTCTAGCCTCCCTCCCAATGGCCCTAGCTTGCCAAAACGTCCAAACCATAGCGATATGGGTGGAAACCTAAATTAGGGTTTGCGGCATATTACATGTGTCGCAAAAATGTCTCAACCATCCATGCTTGGCAGTATAGATGGAGGGTGTAGATGTAGATTCAAAGGGCCCGGAGCATGTCAACACAATCACCGTGGCCCTGCATACTCCGACCACCTGGTCAGGACCAGCCATGGTTAGTTATCCCAATTAAATGCGAATAAAGTAAGTGTCAAGACGGCTTTGGAAGCCCAAAATTAGGGTTTTGAGTATCACGGCGTCCATCTTCTCCCAAACGAATGGAGGGTCCAAGATTAGATTAAGCGGTCGGTCATGACATGACCACCGTGGACCCATCTATCCCTCACCCGATCGGCCAAGGCATATCATGCACAGTTGTTCCATGCGCCAAACCAAGCCGCAAGGTCACACCTTCCAAACATAAGGCCAGTCTCGGCCTTTCAACTTCGCGGACGATTTGAGTGGCACGAATCACGTTTTTCATAGGATATTCGTGTATAGGCGTGAACACCCGGCCTACCACCTTCACACCCGAGCCGATGATGCGTGTCAGTGGGTGCAATCAAATTAATTCAATATTTCCACTCAATTAAAAAATAATATAATGGAAGTCAAGTTCGTTCCCACGAGGAGCAAAGAGATCTTAGTTGTAAAGTTGTCACGAAAGGGGGTGTAAAGAGCAAAATAAAAATAAACAAAGCAATTAAATTCGAAAGTTGAAAGATGAAAACAATAAGAGAAGAAGATCAAAGGAATCCTTCTTTGTTCTGAAACAATGAATCAAGAGTTATGTTATTTCTTGTTATTAGTCACAAATTATCACCAACCGTAGGTAAAGCGCTGACTCAGTGCTAAACCCTAAATCCCTTGTATCACCGGACACCTAGGTTCTCGACTACTAGGTTCTAATCACCAAGCCACCTAGAATTAGCTCAACCTAGATGTAACTTGGCTCATGCATTATGTTTTTGTGAATTTCTTAGGAGTTGATATTATTAGTTAGACTCTTAGCTCAAGGTCCACTTGCTAACGTTGTTTCTACACACAATTGCTCCACGGAATCCTCCGCAAAGGTCTCGTGTTTGCTACTTATGTAAAGAGTCAAAGAACGATTACTTATCCCCTAACTTTCACTAGCTTTAGATCGAATTAACAAATCAATTTAGTTGGCCACCCAAACAATCTATCAATCAATCATGAATGTCTTTAAGATCACTCCTATTAGTAAAAACAAACGATAATTATGTGAAAAAACTTCAAGATAGAATTTGAAAACAAAAACTTAAATCATATGTTAAGAACTAGGAATTCATCCTCAATCAATAAAATTAACTACTCATGTTAAAAGAGTTCACACAAAGAATAAGAAAAGAAAAGTGTGTGTGTGTAGAGATGTGTGTAGAAGTTGTAGAAAACTTCTCTATTTATAAGCTTCAAAATTCTCCAAATCTTCTAAGGATTAGAATCCTTTTCCGTTTTCAATTCAATTTCCAATTCAAGCTTTCTCAACTCTTCACCTTCTTTCCAAATTTGAGTCCAGAATTCTCCCATCGATTCCTAGCCCAAGTCTTCACACCCATGAGAGAAGTCCATAGAAAATTAAAATTTTGGCTCGCATGGGAAAAGCTGGGATTATGGCGGGAATTTGGCGGAAAACGTCGCCCATGAAACACTGAAAATTTCATCGTCGGGAGAATATTCGATCAGAATATTCGTCCTGGTCTTTCCGTTAGGACTAATCCAAGCGGGTCAACCGTCAGTCAAGCGATTAGTCAACGAGTCAGCGTAGAAGAGTCGGCCAATGAGTCACTGATGCGACTCGGTCTTAGTCCGGGTCATCAACGTTATCCTAAGCGAGTCACCGATTCGACTCGTAACCGAATCCCGGCTGGGCCATTTACCCCGCGGGCCGGACTGCGGCACCATCATTGTGCTTGACCAAACCCTTATGATGCAATGATCACACTTCTCATTTCATCCCACGACCATGAACCGCAACTTCACTGCTTAAACTCCATTGCCATCAAACCACCATTCACAAATTCTGAGGCCCAATTGCACCAAATGCATCACCAGCACTATCTGTAGCTTCATTCATCCCATCGACCTTTATAACTTCAATTGAACACTTGCGTACCCGCCATCCTTTGCATCCAGTCAACATATCACCCATTCTTGGCTCAATGCCTTCTTTGTCTCTCTCGGCGTCTCTATCTTGCATCCTCGCATCTTTACCCAGCAACTCGGGCCACATGGCAACACTAATTAGCCATAGAAGCAACACCATTCCCTGTGACTCTTGGCAACACAATTGCCTTTATTTCCTTTCACTTCGCATGACCTCCTCCACTGAGTCTTGCTATTGCACTGCAGTTCCAACCTGTGAGTCACACTTTCACTCCCGCCAGACCATTCACATTGCCTGTATCCTCCCAACTCATCGCATTTTCCTTGTCACAAAGACAGTCCATCAACACCTTCTTGCATCACCCGAAAATAAGAACTTAGGGAGCAAGCACCAGCCCCCATCACGAGTCTCACTATCACAAAGAACCTTCGCCTAGCCTCATCCAACTTCTCCATATCCGGGCGACTGCACGCCCATCTCTTTCGTTTCCTAAACCTCCTCCCTGCAATGACTAGACAAATTCAATTCAACACGCCAAAATCAAATATCGGCTTCCCCTTGTTTATCGGAACCCACAGGCTAGCCGTTCAATTTGAGCACCAATTCATAACTCAAACAAACCCATTCGCGTTGTTCACGCTCATGTCTTCTTCATATAAATCACAGCCACAAGAATCCATCAATTAAACCCATCTTCTTATACTTCAAAATGATACAAACACGAATTGAGTTTTCCCATGAAATCATCAACCAACGAGCCCATCTTGAATCACGAACCCCATTAATTCTTCTTATTCCACTGAATTTCAATTTCTGAATCAACCCCGATGTAATTCTCTAAACCCAACTCGATTTCGTTCTCTGAATCTCACCAACCCATCACGTCTTCAATTCCTTCTCAATCTGCAACACCGTGAATTAATTCAACCTCGACCCAAGCTTAACCACCTTTCAAACTTCTTCATTCTCTCATCTTCATATCGTTTCATTCCATTGAACCCTTATTTCAACTTCGGATCCCTTTTTGATTCTATCTCATCACAGCAAATCATCATTCTTCATTGGTACCGCCATCGATTATCCCATCGTTTGCTCAATCTTCTCGGCAACAACTAACTCGAGTATCTCCATTCAATCTCCGGCTCACGATTTGCTCTCGCGGTGAAGCTTCGGGATATTGCAGCAGCCATTTCTCAATTTGGTGAATGATTGAGATGAATATAGGGTTGTAATAATTTGGGTGAAGTGGGTTTGGATCTGCAAGGGTTCGGATCCGAGTGCGGTTTAGGATATGGAGGCGAGGGTATGTGGGCTTGGGTCGGGAGTTTAGGGTGTGGGCTGATTTAAACACCCACCATAAGTACACCCCATTGGTGCAATTTTCAATCCCTTCTTTTGGATAAGGGACACCTCTTTGACCTCCCTTATCCTTGGCTGGGCTCCATAGTATTCCCTCCTTGGTGAAATGACAATTTTAACTTTTAGCTCAAATAAGGTGATTTCTTCTTCTTTTCCTCCGTGCGACTCCAAAGTAGCTACAAAACTCAAAACAAGCGTAAAATACATAATTTACAAGAAAAATAGCAAAAAGCATAAACTACTAGATAGTAAATTAGGTGTATTCTACACTATCAAATTCCCCCACACTTAGACTTTGCTAGTCCTCGAGCAAATCAAAATAAAAACTCACAACTTCAAAGCGTTCAGCGTCACAAGCATCCAAAGAGTTATGAGGGACATAGAATTTACGCATGCTAGTAATAAGAAGTTAGAAATACTAAAGAACATATTCTCATTCTTAAATGTTGAGTGAGAAATAACCACACCATAATGAGAGAATGCGTGTTTGAGAAGCGATCAATAAGCATTTACCTCGACTTACCTCACCAAAGCGGATTTTATGATAATTGCACTCAAAAAGATCGGCTTTTTTAAGTTCTCACATGTGTGCGGTAGGAATGAAGAGAGAAATCCTGCGACACGTTGAATGGTGGGAAGGACAACTTCCGAAATTTTGAAAAACCCACATCTTTTAATATTTTGAAAAACCATTTTTAAGCGATCTCTAAGAAGAAATCAACCATTTTTATCGAGATGAGATTACTTACTTACCTTCACATCCGATCGCCAATTATGATAACACCACTCTCACGGCATCCAATAGAAACGTCTTGGCTTCCTTAACTTAAACTTCTTAGTCTTCGGTTTCAACTATTGATGATAAACCCTTGAATTTCATAAATCCTTAACAATTTATAACCCTTTTTACCTTAAAATCCTTGTCGCTTGAAACTTCCTTATATATTTTCCTTCCCCACTTCATTAAATAAGAACAAATATTTCTCTTGTTCTTCTCTCTTTTTTTTTTTTTTTTTTTTTTTTTTTTCATTCATCATTTTTTTTTTTTAATAACAAGAGAATTAAATACAAAAATAAACCATGGCCGTGGGAGAAGTATTTTAACGCTTGATTCTTACAACTTGTGGTCGCCTTGAATTCATAAACTTCAAAAATTCTCACCTTTTAATTTTCTTCGCTTTTATGAATAAGTCTTCATACTTGAATATAAAATTACCTCATTGTAGTGTAAGTCTTCAACATATATGTAAAATCCGCTCTTTTGTATGTTGCTTTTACTTGTATTTGAAATTTGCTCTTTTTCTAGTTCGTTGCTTGTAAACCTTAAACTTTTCCAACTTTCCTTGTAGATTTTGGTGTAAGCTCCTTGTTGATGATGAATGTGTTTCTATGGATCCGTTGTTGTCGAGAGAATGGTGCTAACTGCAAATCGAACTACAAGAAGGAGCTTTCATCCATGGACGTCACCCTCATGATTGACAAAATTAGCACTCAAGAGATCAAAGAGTAGTGCTTTTAGTGGTGGGAAGTTGGGTAGCTCACCATTCTACCCGGAATTAACTTACGGTGACACACACTCAAAAGAAGCTCTTTAGTAGATGGAAGATTTCTGGTGGTGCCTCTCATGATATGAATCGGTAGTCTCCACTAATGATTGATCAACAACCTAATAACGCACTTCTCCCCGCACCAAATTCGCATCACCGGCATGATTAAATCCATTATTTAACACTCTAACAAACAAGAAATCCGAATGTAGTTCTCTAACACTTCCAAGTTCAATTATGTCGGTCACAAACTCTATGTAAACATACCTAGAAGTATGCTAGTGACTCTAAAATCTTTAAAAGTTGGAATTTTTATGTAAAACTTTTTTTTTTTCAATTTTTTTCATTTTTTGTAATTTTTTGTTTTAAAAACATGCTTAACCACTCCCCCACACTTAAACCTTACATTGTCCTCAATGTAATTGAATCCTCCTAGTAAAGTCAAGGTGGAAATTTTAACATGATAAGAAACAAGAAAAAGAAATAACAAAATAAAAAAGATAAGAAATACAAAACCGATGGGTTGCTCCCATTAAGCGCTTGTTTTAAAGTCGACGGCCCGACTTAGCTCTTGCAAGATTCATTAGCCCGGATCAATCTCTTTCACCGGAAAACATGATTCCACATCACTGAGGTATCGCGTTGTCTCAAAGATATTGAAGTGGATGAGTGTACCATCAAACTCCATAGTCAAGGTGCCATTTTGGACATCAATCTTTGTTCCGGTGGTGTTAAGAATGGTCTACCCAAAAGCAAAGGTGTAGACTTGGAAGAATTCTCATCATTCATGTCTAAGACATAGAAAACGGCCGAAATACAAACTTATTAACCTGCACCAAAACATTCTCAACAATCCCTTTCCAGATGTAAACATTAGATCGGTTAGCAAGTTCAAGAACTACCCCGGTTTCCTTAAGAGGACCGAGATTCAAAGAATCATAAATCGAGAAGGCATAACATTAACCGACGCTCCCAAATCTAGCAAAGCTCGAGTAAACCTTGTTTTACCAATTGTGCAAGGTATATTGAAACTACCGGGGTCCTTTAATTTTGGTGGGAGTTTCTTGAGAATAAACGCCGAAGCATTCTCCCCACACTCATGACTTCATTCCCTTTCAACCTTTTCTTCTTTATGCACATCTCCTTTAAGAACTTTGCACAACGAGGAATTTGTGAAGAGCTTCTATGAGTGGAATATTGACTTGTACTTTCTTAAAGATTTCCCAAATATCCATGTATTCCAAGTCTCTCTTTGATTTAGCAAATCGGCTGAGAACGGGGTGGAGTTGTGAAAGTAGGAACCGTCTCCTCGGGTTGATTGGTTGGAGATGTTTTCTCCTTTAGTGCGGTTTCAATTTCCTCTTTCTCATCATACACCTTATCTTGTTGATTTGGTTGCTCCCACATGTGTCCCACTCCTCAAAGTAATCGCATTAACGCTCTCTTTTGGATTAACAAACGGTTTGTGAAGGAAGTTTTGTGGATGCTTGCGCTTTCAACAAGTTCACATCGGCCGCTAATTGCCCCACTTGAATTAAGTAAATCCTTGATTGCCGAATCGGTCTTTTGTTGATTTTGTTGAAACATTGGCGTAATACTTTGCATCATGACATTAAGCTTATCATCAATTGAAGATCCTTGTTCTTTCACTTGAGGTTGGAATTGTTGATAACCACCTTGTTGCTCATATGGATTAGGAGCCGCCGCTTGCTTATTTGCATAGCTAAAGTTAGGATGATCCTTCCACCCGGGATTGTAAGTATTGAATATGGATCGTACCTTGGCCTTTGATTCGGATATAAAGCATTCACTTGTTCGGTCTCATTATCCGGAATAATTACGCGGCAATCCGTTGCATCATAATCTCCATGTTACTCATCCTTTGATCAAAATGTGATGATGAATCACTAACTTCATGCACTAACCCTAACCATTGGTTCATCCCTTGTGTAGAATTGTTGCGAGTTTGCGCCATACTTTCAATCAATTCGGTAGCTTGAGCCACCGTCTTGTTCATTAATGCACCACCACCGCGGCGTCAAGAAGAGACCTATCACTTGGGTGGAGAGCTTCATAAGTATTGGAGTATCATAGCATCACTAAATTGATGGTGTGGACAGCTTCCTACCAATCTCTTGTATCGCTCCCAACATTCATACAATGATTCTCCCACTTGTTGTTTCAATCCACAAATCTCCTTGGAATTTGAGTAGCTTTGGATGCGGGAAAATATCTCTCGAGGAAAATTTTCTTCATCCCATTCCATGTTGTGATACTTCCTAAGGCAAATAATATAACCATTCCTTAGCATTACCCGCCAAAGAAAACGGAAAGCTTTCAACATTCTCCATCCGCATTAGTCTCACGGTGGAAGCATGGCCATAATTATGGCGTAGAAGTCCATAAGATGTTTGTTTGGGTCCTCATTCACCATGCCATGGAACTTTGGTAACTCTCTAATCAACCCCGCTTGATTTCGAAGGTTGAGTTAGTTTGGATACACCATTGTTGTGTATCAAGCCTGTGAAAGCTAGGTCCTTTAGTGTACGATCGGCCATCGTCTCTTCCTCTTTGTCCTAATCACTTGAAGAAGGAGGAAGTGGAGTGTTAATCGCACGAATGAAATCCTTTAATTGAGTCCGGATCGAAGACGTATTGGACTCGGTCTACCCCCTTTTAAGCATTCACCAAAGGTATAACACCAAACAAGATTCTCACAAACTAAGTTAGATACGGTAAAGAATCTAACAAAGCAAAAAGAATAAAAACAACTAAAAAAATGCCCGTTGCTCCCAAGAATGGCCAAAAATTTTGATGCGTATCGTAGGTGCAATCAAATTAATTCAATATTTCCACTCAATTAAAAATAATATAATGGAAGTCAAGTTCGTTCCCACGAGGAGCAAGAGATCTTAGTTGTAAAAGTTGTCACGAAAGGGGGTGTAAAGAGCAAAATAAAAATAAACAAAGCAATTAAATTCGAAAGTTGAAAGATGAAAACAATAAGAGAGAAGATCAAGGAATCCTTCTTTGTTACGAAACAATGAATCAAGTTATGTTCTATTCTACTTGTTATTAGTCACAAATTATCACCAACCGTAGGTAAAGCAAACTAGCTCGGTGCTAAACCCCTAAATCCCTTGTATCACCGACACGGAAGTTCTCGACTCATCGATTCTAATCACCAAGCCACCTAAATTAGCTCAACCTAGATGTAACTTGGCTCATGCATTATGTTTTGTGAATTTCTTAGGTTGATATTAGTAGTTAGACTCTTAGCTCAAGGTCCACTTGCTAACGTTGTTTCTACACACAATTGCTCCACGGAATCCCTCCAAAGGTCTCGTGTTTGCTACTTATGTAAAGAGTCAAAGAACGATTACTTATCCCTAACTTTCACTAGCTTTAGATCGAATTAACAAATCAATTTAGTTGGCCACCCAAACAATCTATCAATCAATCATGAATGTCTTTAAGATCACTCCTATTAGTAAAAACAAACGATAATTATGTGAAAAAACTTCAAGATAGAATTTGAAAACAAAAACTTAAATCATATGTTAAGAACTAGGAATTCATCCTCAAACAATAAAATTAACTACTCATGTTAAAAAGAGTTCACACAAAGAATAAGAAAAGAAAAGTGTGTGTGTAGAGATGTGTGTAGAAGTTGTAGAAAACTTCTCTATTTATAGGCTTCAAAATTCTCCAAATCTTCTAAGGATTAGAACCCTTTTCCTTTTGCAATTCAATTTCCGATTCCAAGCTTTTCTCAACTCTTCACCTTCTCTTTCCAAATTTGAGTCCAATTCTCCATCCAATTCCCCTAGCCCAAGTCTTCACACCCATGAGAGAAGTCCATAGAAAATTCTGGAAATTTTGGCTCGCCCAAACCTGGGATTATGGCCGAATTTGGCGGAAACGTCGCCACCCGGCCACCTGAAAATTTCTGTAAATCGGGAGAATATTCGACGGAATATTCCGTCCGGTCTCTCGTTAGGACTAACGGTCAAACGGGTCAACCGGGTCAACGATTAGTCAACAGTCAACGTGAAGAGAGTCGACCAATGAGTCGACTGGTGACTTTTGTCTTTAGTCGGTCGAAATCATCGAGTTATCCTAGCGAGTCAATCGATTCGACTCGATCAATCAGCCCTAGGCAGCATTGCAGTTGCAGGACTCTGCTGCACCATCATTGTGCTTCACCCAAACCTTTATGATGCACAATGATCACACTTCTCATTTCATCCACTGACCATGAACTGCAACTTCACCGCAAACTCCACTGCCATCAAACCACCATTCACAAGTTACTGAGCCCAATTGCACTGCAAATGCATCACCAAAGACTATCTGTAGCTTCATTCATCCCATCGACATAACTTCAATTGAACACTTGCAGACCCGCCATCCTTTGCATCCAGCCGGTTCATATCACCCATTCTTGGCTCAATGCCTTCACTGTCTCTCTCAAAGATCTCTATCTTGCATCCTCGTGATCTTTACCAAGAACTCCAGGCCACAAGAACACTAATTAGCCATGCCGGACAACACGATTCCCTGCAACTCTTGGCAACACAATTGCCTTTTATTTCCTTTCACTTCCATGACCTCCTCCACCGGAGTCTTGCTATTGCACTGCAGCTTCCAACCCGTAGTCACACTTTCACTCCTGCCAAGCCATTCACATTTGCCTCATATCCTCCCAACTCACATCGCATTTCCTTGTCACAAAAGACACAGTCCATCAACACCTTCTTGCATCACCCGAGCCGCAACTTCAGGAAAGCACTGGCCCCATCACTGAGTCTCACTATCAGCAGCAACCTTTCTGCCTAGCCTCATCCAACTTCTCCATATCCAGACAGCCTGCAATGCCATCTCTTTCGTTTCCCTAAACCTCCTCCCTACAGCAACTAGACAAATTCAATTCAACACAGCCAAAATCAAATATCAGCTTCCCCTTGTTTATCAGCAACCCACAGCTAGACAGATTCAATTTGAGCACCAGTTACAACTCAAACAAACCCATTCGCGTTGTTCACAGCTCATGTCTTCTTCATATAAATCACAGCCACAAGAATCCATCAATTAAACCCATCTTCTTATACTTCAAAATGATACAAACACGAATTGAGTTTTCCCATGAAAATCATCAACCAACATGAGCCCATCTTGAATCACCGGAACCCCATTAATTCTTCTTATTCCACAATTTCAATTTAGAATCAACCCCAGCATCGTAATTCTCTAAACCCAACTCTGATTTCGTTCTCTGAATCTCATACCAACCCATCACAGTCTTCAATTCCTTCTCAATCTGCAGCACCGGATGTTAATTCAACCTCGACCCAAGCTTAACCACCTTTCAAACTTCTTCATTCTCTCATCTTCATATCGGTTTCATTCCATTGAACCCTTATTTCAACTTTCGGATCCCTTTTTGATTCTATCTCATCACCAAGAAATCATCATTCTCTTCACTGTAACTCTGCCATCGATTATCCCATCGTTTGCTCAATCTTCTCAAAATAACTAACTCGAGTATCTCCATTCAATCTCGGCTCCACGATTTGCTCTCGGCGGTGAAGCTTCGGGTGATATTGCGGTGCCATTTCTCAATTTGAACTGAATGATTGAGATGAATATAGGGTTGTAATAATTTGGGTGAAGTGGGTTTGGATCAGTAAAGGGTTGGATCCGGTATCAGTTTAGGATATGGAGCAGGGTATGTGGGCTGATTTAAACACCCACCATAAGTACACCCCATTAGTGCAATTTTCAATCCCTTCTTTTGGATAAGGGACACCTCTTTGACCTCCCCTTATCCTTGGCTGGGCTCCATATAGTATTCCCTCCTTGGTGAAATGACAATTTTACCCTTTTAGCTCAAATAAGGTGATTTCTTCTTCTTTTCCTCCGTGCGACTCCAAAGTAGCTACAAAACTCAAAACAAGCGTAAAATACATAATTTACAAGAAAAATAGCAAAGAAAGCATAAACTACTAGATAGTAAATTAGGTGTATTCTACACCTATCAACCGATCGTCCAAGACCGACCAAGATTAGTCACCTTGGAACGTGCGCCCGAAGTGGGCATGACGCGCGGCTATTGCGGCACTGGTTTTTTGTCACAAATTGATCTCGACCATTCAGCTTCACCGGACGAATTGAGTGGCCCAGATCATACTTTCATGAGGTAATGGGTATAGGCGCCTACACCGTCATGCCGTCTACACGCATGTACGGTCGTCCTGGGAAAAGTCATATCCCAAGCTGGGATTCGACCAGGCTAAAGAGGGATGCTTGCGCACCTCTTCTAAAACCCTAATTCCACCAACGGTGTGGATGAGTGTCTCAAAGATCATCTCGTCCCAGTCCAACTTCACCGGCTTGGTTATACAACCCCAGTCGAGTTAACCGAGTCGGTGAGGCGTCATGGTAATCACCACCCATCACTCTACCACACCCGGGATGCGGTACTGCATAAAATACACATGATACTTCACAAGTATCAACTTCCCCGAATAACGCGCCAGTTATTCAATTCAAAGATTACATGCTACCTTTCGTGGATCCACGATCCACATTCCCGGTTTATCAATCATGTCACAAATCGGGGGATACATGCCTGGGTATTGGTCGGCGGTTTACAGCGTGCAGCGTGCAACGCGCCATCACAAGAACGTGTAAGGAAGTTATGGACGGTTAGCGATGACAGGAGAAGTGGGCAAGACTGATCGTGTAGCACCGACACACTACTCCATCACTCCACTTCCTCCACTTCCCGCGAGAGACGTGAATAAGGCTCAATCACTTGTATAAATAGGTTCTCCTCCCTATTTCCAAAAACAGAGCAAGTCCAGACAAAAAACAGAAAACAAGTGTTAATACAAAACACCGGAACCGATAGCTTGCATCCTGTAAGTCTGGTTCAGTTCTGTATTACAAGTCATAAGCAAGCCAACACCTTCACAATCTCAACACCTTCTTCGCTTACCTCCCTAAGATCAACCCCATCTCCTTCACTTTGTGACCGAAACAAGTCCGGAACGGCTATTTCTTGGTTTAGCCGGACTTGCACAGATTGATTTCCGAATCTACAAGCACTTACCGCGCAGTGCATTTGTTTAGGGGTTTAGATTCATTCCTCATCCACACACTCCAAATTACCAAATTCGGCAAGAATAGTTTTCACCCATAAACAATTGGCGACCACAGTGGGAGGTTGATCTCTCGGTCGCACAAAATTGAATTCTCAATTTTTCGGTTTCCATCTCGCAATGTATCCGGAAACCACGGTGGTTCAGATATCATGGGAAGTGTAGCTAGAATGCTGGAGGATGTCTTGGCAAATCAAGCCGGTATCACTGGAAGGCGGTAGCGAGATAATTCGCCTTTTGAATGATATAGCGAAGACAATTACAAGAAGGGTCGGCGAGGCATCTACTCAGCAAAGTGCAAGAAATGTCGAATCCTTAGTCGAGTCACACTTTGCCTGGTGGAGTGGCAAAAAGAGCGCGTGGCCGCAGGGAGACTCGGAAAGATGAACAACATGGTCCAGTCAACAATGAAGAACCGAGGCACCTCCACGAGAGGAAAGGACTTGTGCGGAGTACTACAACGTCTACCCGGATAAAGAAAGGGAGCCTACAGGCCTATGGAGCCCTATTAGAAGATTTATATCTCAAAACTCTTGTTGAAGCCCTAAGACCGTCCAATCCGCTCGACCTTTTATCCAAGCGTAGAAATGCTTGAGGAAGGAGAGATCGATCGTGAAATACGTGAATACAGAGGATGAGAGCGTTCAATTCGATCACTCGGCGGTGATATTACGACACCTTCCACATCCCTTTACCCGAGGCAAGCGATCCGCGGATATGGTGGCACTCGCAAATCTTCCAACTTCATCTCCTAACGTGCTCCACATCAAAGCCACGTAGACATCACAACGCCCACTAACGCAGAAAAGCCGGACTCGAAGTACCTACACTTTCCGTTCCCGATGGAAAAGATTTGGGAGTTGTTGGAGATGTGGGTACGAAATATAGAAGTGGAACTACCTCCCCGTATGGCGTCCACCAACCGATCAAGAAATAATGGACCCGAGGTAATCATCATTTCACCGGTTCCTTCACCACCCTACCGATGAGTGCAACGATTTGAAGCGCATTGTTCGGGAGAAACTTGGTTCGGAGGATAGCTCTCATTCTCTAAAAAATTAATGCGGGACGACTTCCTTGGAGAGGCTACTTCGGCTTGATACAAGTGAAACTTCAAAACAAGTAAGTTCTATTCAAGCAATTTTATAAGAAAGATAGTTTTGGAATTCACTGGGACTTATCATCCCACACATGGAGAAAGAGACTTAGTGATCAAACGCATGTTTGCTTCCCTTCATACCTCCCTTTTACACGACATTTGCAATTTCATATGACATGTGCAATCATTCATGACCAAGATGCAAATTCCATTTAAAATAACCTCTTTCAAAAAAGTTATTCACAAAACTATCTCAAAATAAACCAATTCAATTACCTATTAATTCAAAACTAGAAGTCAAATCACGAAAAGAAATCCTCACTATCACTCAAAAGAAAAAGAAGAGACAAGTGTATAGCAAGAATCCTTCAAGGAAAGTCCTTCAGCAGCAACTTGTCCTTCTGGGCAAGAGCGACTTTCATCCTTTGAAGTACAAATTGCTTGACTTCAACTCCTCATACAACTTTTCAACCTCTTCTTCTCGGCGAGTAACACATTCCCCGCGAAGGGGCTTCACCTTTGTAATTTGAGCTCCCGAATATCCTGAGAACCCTTTGAGGAACCAAGGAGCATTGAAGTCGACCGCACAAACACATCTCGATGGCACTTCCCGTCTTTAATCATCTCCTCGAAACCGTTCGACCAGTCCGTGACGCTCATCCATGGATAAAAATAAAGCCTCCTACGAACACGGTTGACCCCGATGCAAGACGACTTTTGAGCTTCGTAGTGGTAGCAATGTGGCGTGTTTCTCCCATATTGCCGTGTACAACTCCTTGAACCAACCTAGCACACCAATCCTCCAACCAACACATGGCCCGGATAAGGAACAATGAAAGGAGGATCGAACAAAGCTCCAGGGTTGCGCTACTCAATACTTCACCGATCCCCACGGAGCCTTGTCGGTTGCGGAGGTCTTTGAAGAAGTCGCCACGATGCCTTTATTGATTGGAACATACTCGTAACATTCTTCAAGGGAGCCACCTCAACAATAGCGGATGTTGCCTCTCTTACGTACCTCCCGATATCTACTTCGCTCTGGTGCTAATTTCCATCACGGACCCATCAACAAGATCACTTAGGGAGCGCCTTGTCCAATCGAGCTTGCATCATCTCCGCCATGGTCGGAAAAGGAGCGGTTTCTCCGGACTTTTCAAAGCATGAAGATCGTGCATCGCCAAACTTCTCGGCATGAAGATCGGTCTCGCGGACTTCTCAACATGAAGGCCAACATCACCAAATCTTCTCATTTTGAATGCGCGCTAACCTTGTGAAGACATTCTCTTTCGGAATTCCCGATTTCAAGCAAGGATCACTCTTAGAAGAATTTACTCGGAGAAATGAAGGAACCAACGGAAGAGATTTAAATACCCGCATATTGGAGGAATTGAGGATCACCGAACCACAAGCCTGCCTTTTGGATCTCTCCCGCTTGGGGACCGCAATCCTCGCTCCGGAAGTCCCGTTTGGTCGAAGTGGCTTCAACCTAAATGATTTTTCAAAACGTCAAGATGGTTCACCACGGGAACTGTCTGACAACACTCTCCGAGAATTCTGGAAAATCAAATTTGCCTCCTCCAAAATTCCTTGTATTATCGGTTACCACCGGGTTTCTCCCAATAGGCCAAGGGAAGGCTCACCCGTTCTAAAAACACGTCGGCGTTAAGAATATTTGGGAGGAATTCTTTCGGAACCCCAGTGGACGGATAAATGGGATACCCCGATCAAATCCCATTTGACGAGCCGCCTGTCAATATTTTACTGAGTCACAGAATTCTTCGTTGAATAAAGACGGGACATATCCCAGGATGCAACAGGCATGCGTAAACAATTTCCCCAAATCTCATAGTCTTAACATCGGTGACGCAACACAAAGATCAAGACCATCGAAGCAATAGCAAAAGTCTTTGGCTGAACAATGGAAGGGTGGATCGGCCCCCATGGACGGAAATCTACAGAAGACACATTGTCAAAATATGTCCACAAGTCTCGCGCCGGTTCTGGGATGCCTCCTATGCCAACGGAGTATTCTCGAGCCACCATACAAGTTGCTGAGCGAATTTGCGGGAGCAGAGTAGGAGCATAACTTTTAAAGTGTTCCCATAAGAACGCCTCAAGAAAAGCGAAGTGAACGTACGACTCCACCTTCTTGTACCCTTAGAAACATGCATGTCCATTGCTAAGGCATCCGCATGAGAATACATCGATCCAAGGAACAAAGCACCTAGGGGAAGAACTTACCTTTTGCCAGCCTTTATAGCGATCTTAACGAGGTCACCTCTAATGGTCTTCTTTCCCGTAACCGTTGTCGAATATATCTCCTGATAGCCATAGAGACAGAACGCAATCAAAGCGAGCTCATTTTCCAACTCTTGATCCGGCTCTGGATCTGCAGGAGACCACTCCGACACCCACCAGTGTAAAGCATCTCGTATCTTTTTTTCTCCTCCTTGTCCGTGACTCAAAACCCGCCACCTTTTGAAGTATGGCATAATAGTTACGTTGTTCCGTATCGTAGAGCTCATAAGAAAGACTTCCAAGAACAGCAGGTTCATTAATGCATCTACACTCTCTAGAGTAATAGTCATCTCTCCCCACCTAGATATGGTTGTATGAGTAGAAGGACGCCATCGAGAAATGAAGGTAATCAAACCCGCAACGTCTTTCTTAATTTCAAGAGCAGCAGATGCCATGACCGCATTGAGGATTTGCGCTTTGGTCAAATTGTCTTTAATGCCCTTATTACTCAACATGCGTCTCATCCATCCTTCATAAGAACCCGGTGGAGTATGACAAATCTTGAAGTCAATAGGGAAGGCGGATATTCGTTTCTCCTGGAGACAAAATCTCATCACAAGTGTCAAGAAGAAAATGGACCAAGCATCCATATTCTCTGAATCGGAAAGCAGGACTATCTTATGAGAAGGATGTTTTCTAATGTTTGGAAAAGGCGAGGTGAACAACTCATCATCGATGTTCGGCATATCTTTGAAGTCGCCAACACTTCCGACTTGGCACCAAAGATTATCTCCTAAGACATCTCAACAGAATTCTTTTCTTCATTCCACAATGAAATAAAAGACAGAGTTAGAACTTGTATGAAAAGCGCATGAAGTGTGTAGTCACGCACGACAAGACACGTTGAAATGCACAAAAGCTGGGATTAGGTCCGAACACCCGTATTACTCAAGTTTCACCTGGTATGGTTTCAAGTCCTACAAAGTTTCGGCCTGTATTGGTTTCAAGTCCTAGACAAGTTTGACTGGTATTGGTTTCAAGTCCATTATAAGTTTCATCAGTATTGGTTTCAAGTCCGGTACAAGTTTGATCTGGTATTGATTTCAAGTCCGTACATGTTTCGATCGGTATTGGTTTCAAGTCCTGGGTTTCAAGTCCGGTATAAATTTCAAGTTCGGTGTTACTCAAGTTTTAAGTCCTAGGCAAGACTTTCGAGTCAAGCATGTGTGGGTGAGACCCACGTTCAATCAAGCATACACGGTGGCCCGCGTTCATCCGCACATCATAACACGATTTTTCTTTATTCATGGGAATCGTGTCTCACGGATTCAAGCCAAGGTTTTTCTTTTCAAGATACAACCTAAAAGCTAGGTTTTGCATGCAATGGTGGAAAGAAGCAAAAACAACATGATCATGGATTCACGGGTTGTTTTACTAAGCAATTCTAGAAAATATTGGCGTATCAACCTCGGTGGAAAAAACTAAGCATATGCACATCTTACAAAAGGTGTTTACCTAGCAAACTAGGTTTTACCTTTATATAAAAAAAAAAAAGGAGCGAAACTTACCTTGACTATGCAGCGACTCCGACAACGACACATCAACAACTCCAAGAAGAAGAACGGCGGCGTGTTGGCGGGAGCGGAGCGGCAACGATCTTGGACGGGAGCTGCTCAACAACAAAAAAAAAAATTCGTGAGGAAAAGCAAAGGGGTTGGTTATAGACAAAAAATTAGAAGAATCCCAATAGAACAAGGATACCTCTTTTTTGGATTCCTTTTCTGATTCAAATACCCAAAGAAGGAAACCGGTCCCACCAAAGGATTCCATACAAGCACAACAGCGTGGGCGACTAGCGGTCGATCAATACTCTTCCGAGTAAACTTCTTTTATCCTGTCTTTCTCACATATGTATGTCACCATCTCATGCCTACCCCACAATAGCGTAACCATTATGTGCTGTGCGGGGGACTTAATGTTGATGGTGGATTTTCCTTTAAGGTTAAAATTGTAAAAACCAAAAAATTATGCGCTAACATCTTGTAAAAGATAAGGCCATCAATAAGTGTTGGATATTCCCTCACTTAATTCACCTAGAATGGAGCATGTGGTAACAATCCCATTATGTGAATACACGAAATTCATCCAGTTGGAGCATGTAGCAACAATCCCATATACCCCCGTGAATTTCAAGCATTATTAATTAAGGCGCAATCAGCCTTGTATTTCCTGTACTCATTATCAGTGCGGCATGACGACTGAGTGTTGCTATTACAGAGCAACACGAACCTCCAAGGATTATAATGAAACCATGTACGAAATACCCGTGTGGTGACTCTCTGTGTTATACTAGCCCGACTGAGCCCCTCTCGGTGTGTTATACTAGCCCGATTGAGCATCCGGACTGACCGTATCAGTCCGGATATGATCACAGTCATCCAACTCCACAAGCATGATTGGATGACCCAGATCACCCCATCACCCCAAGCAGGTATGGAATATCCACTGCCAACCAACGCGGACCCTTGGTGGCCTCCCTCCGTGATTGGCCTAGCTTGCCAAAAATGTCCAAACCATAGCAAAGATGGGTGGAAAACCCTAACTTAGGGTTTGCGGCATATTACATGTGTCGCAAAACAATCTCAACCATCCATCTTCGCAGGTATAGATGGAGGGTGTAGATGTAGATTCAAAGGGCCCGAGCATGTCAACACAATCACCGTGGGCTCCGCCTACATACTCGACCAATCGGTCAGGACCAACCATGGTTGGTTATCCCACCCGTATGCCGAATAAAGCATGGTCACACGGCTTTGAAACCCAAAATTAGGGTTTTGAGTATCAAGAGCGTCCCATCTTCTCCCGGCACGAATGGAGGGTCCAAGATTAGATTAAGCGGTCCGGTCATACCAAAGATGACCACCGTGGACCCATCTATCCCCTCACCTGATCGGCCAAGGCATATCATGCCCGGTTGTTCCAAAGCGCCCAAAACCAAATAAGTGGTCACACCTCCCAAGCCGCAACCGATCTCAACCGCTCAACTTCGCCGGACGATTTGAGTGGCACGATCATCACGTTTTCATGGGATATTCAGTATAGGCGGAACACCAGCCTACCACCTTCACACCAGATCGATCGGCCAAGACCGACCAAGATTAGTCACCTTGGAACGTGCCCGTGGGCATGACGCGCGCTATTACACTTTGGTTTTTTGTCACAAATTGATCTCTACCATTCACCACCTGGACGAATTGAGTGGCCCAGATCATACTTTCGTGAGGTAATGGGTATAGGCGCCTACACCGTCATGCCATCTACACGCATGTACGGTCGGCCTGGAAAAGTCATATCCCAAGTCGGGATTCGACCAGCTGAAGAGGGATGCTTGCGCACCTCTTCTAAAACCCTAATTCCACCAATAGTCGCAGATGAGTGTCTGAAAGATCATCTCGTCGTCCGTCCAACTTCACCGCTTGGTTATACAACCCTGGTCGAGTTAACTGGTCAGTGAGGCGTCATGGTAATCACCACCCATCACTCTACCACACCAGGATGCAAAACCTGATAAAATACACATGATACTTCACAAGTATCAACTTCCCCGAATAACGCAGTTTATTCAATTCAAGATTACATGCTACCTTCGTGGATCCACGATCCACACATTCCGGTACATCAATCATGTCACAAACCGGGGGATACATACCGGGGTATTGGTCGGCGGTTTACGGCGTGTGCGCCGTGCAACGCGCTATCACAAGAACGTGTTAGGATGTTATGGACGGTTAGCGATGACAGGAGAAGTGGGCAAGACTGATCGTGTAGCACCGACACACAACTCCACTACTCCATCACTCCACTTCCTCCATTTTCCGCGAGAGACGTGAATAAGGCTCAATGACTTGTATAAATAGGTTCTCCTCCCTATTTCCAAAAACAGAGCAAGTCCAGGACAAAAACAAAAACAAGTGTTAATACAAAACACCGAAATGATAGCTTGCATCATGTAAGCTGGTTCATCTTTCTCGTTACAAGTCATAAGCAAGCCAACACCTTCACAATCTCAATACCTTCTTCGCTCTCCCTAAGATCAACCCCATCTCCTTCACTTTGTGACCGAAACAAGTCCGGAACGGCCATTTCTTGGTTTAAGGCCGGACTTGCACAGATTGATTTCCGAATCTACAAGCACTCACCACGCAGCAGTGCATTTGTTTAGGGTTTAGATTCATTTCCTCATCCACACACTCCAAATTACCAAATCCGGCAGGAATAGTTTTCACCCATAAACAACAGTATCAAAGTTCAATTGTATCACAACTTTGACAATAATACTATGGTGATATGTATCACTCCCCCTTGGTCAATACTTTCATCTCAACATGAAAATCACTCCCCCTTATATAGTGATCCGAAAACCATATGTATTTGTAGTGTGAATTACATATTAATTCTCCCCCTTTTTGTCAATAAAATTGGCAAATGTACGAAAACGGGATCCTAATGAAATTTCATGGAGATGCTTCAAGACCAAAGAAAAATACATATCAACTTTGTTTAGATGCAATCATAAAGGTATGAAAACGGGATCCTAATGAAATTTTCATGGAGACGCTTCAAGACCAAAGAAAATACATATCAACTTTGTTTAGATGCAATCATAAAGCCGAAGCTAAATGCATTCATCACGGAGTTTATAAAGATACAAGATAACTCCTCAAATATTCCACAGCCGCACTCCCCACAAAGATATGGAAATTAAGCTCAAGTTCAAAAGAACTCTCCCCAATTAAAATGTCATTCCCGAAAGAACAACAAGAGTGACCTTACTTTCACAAGAAAAGAAGAATTTCTTTGGACATAACAAATCACATACGAATATGAACTTCAATCCAAAAATACTCAACCAAATTAACCACAAGAAAACCCATGATTAATTTAATCGTAAATGCTCAACATAAGAGAACTTACGGAGCCGCACAAAGATATACATAAAAATATGGATCATGGAAGATCAATACTACGGGAATGATACAAGGATTCATTCTATTTTCCATCACTTATTTGCACAATGACATACAATAGACATAATCCTCGTACACAAAAGTTTTATCCTTTCTTCCATCAAATAATGACATAAAAGGCTTTAACTTTGTAATGTCAAAAGTTCATTCTATCTTCCATCAATACATTCATACCGACATAATAGAGATAACTTTTGAACAAGTATGGGATAGTCACAGCATTCATGGATGTAACCAACATAACCAATAATAATTTGCAATATAAAATCAGAAAGATTAAAATTGCAAAAATCATCTTCCAAAAACTTAGAATTTAAATAAATACATCTAAAAAAACATGAAGATGAAAATCGTTGGACATAGCTATGTGTACTCACAATAATGGCTATTCCAAACCTTAGTTATTCTTCTTAAAAACATAAGAATAAAATTCCCATAAGAAGATTCCTAGACATCAAGACAAACTCGTAATGCACATACAAGATGATTTGTCCTTAGTGGGTAGAATCAATATTTTTGCACGGATTTACACCAATAATAGCTACCAAAGGCGTATAAAAATATTTTCTTAACAAATAAGAACATACAAAGTCATTAACGACCATGCACCATAGTTCACATAAGATGGTTGTGAACATTCAAGAATCCCATAGCAATGCGTGCTACTGCCCATTCTTGAACTTCCTTCTTTGTGATTCACCAACAATATTCTTGTTAAAGCTACAAATGAGCTTAGAATAGTATTAATCCAAGAATCCAAGTGACCAAGTCCAAGAAGTGGAACAAGTGCGACGAAACAGAGCAAAACACTCAAAAACAAGAGACATGACAAATACCAATCTTAAATCATCCAAATTCAAGAATTCTCATCTCCATTTTGAAGAGAATTCAAAAAGAAAGATAATGCAAAAAGAATAAGGTCATTCCGAGTTCGGACGAAGAAGTTACGGCCAAAGCAAGTTTACCGAATATCGACGTTAAGTATGCATACCGGTTTGCAAACGAATTTTCATAACCTGGGGGAGTATGCAAACGGGTATGCGTACTTAAACCCATGGATTTTGATTTTAAATGAAGTTATGCAAACCTGGTAGGTGTACCATGAAGTCGAACATCCCGAACTACTATTTCAAACCTAAACGTTTAAGAACCTTAAACACAGATCAAGTTAGGTAGAAATGAAGAATAAGCAGGGTACATGGATCATTATAAGTACTCTAAGAAAATTAAAACACAAATCTTGCTCAGGTTTATGGACATATCTTTTTAGAAGAATCCAGTCGAATTCTACATCCTTATCGAACATAATCTGTGTGCCCCAATTCTCGTGCTTCCCTCACCGTATACATATCAGGGCATTCCTTGGTGAGGATGCACTTACAACACAATAAAGTTGTGTTGGGGTGAAAAATGTCTTGCTCACCACAAGTGACCTTTGGATTATCATGAAAGAGATCGCTTTTAGAACTTTTTACATCCAATTCCATTTTCCCAAAAAACTTGTTAAGTTCCAACAACATGGATATCTGCCCTTCTCCATAGTCATGGAATTTTCTCAAGATCATTCCTTTTCACACTTAAAGCATCATTGGCTTTCTTTGGTACCCACTTTCTGAGTGCGTTTAGGAACAACCAACCTTCTTCCCATTATTTCTTCTAGAATTCTCAAGAGAATCGTTTGACTATTTTTTTGCAAGTTAGTCTTTCTCCAATGGGAACATCGGATCTAGTCTTCGTCTTCTGAAGTTATCCTTTGATAACCATTACGATTGTGAAAAGGATTCGTATGACGTTTATAAATTCAAATTAGGATTATGATAGCACCGATTCCTTTGCCTAAAGGTTGACAATTACAACTGTAACGTTAAGGATTAGACTTAACATATGATCTTGGTTTCACAACTTCTTGTGATGCCCAAACAAGAACATCATGAAGTTTCTCATTCCTTATACGGAAACTACATCTCTTTTCCAGGTGACCTTTATTTCCGCAATAGTGGCAAACATAAGGAATGTTCTTACTCTCGATCCGTGTGTGCGACTTTGGAGGTTGATATACTTTGATCTTTCAAATTTAACTTCCGGTGAAGGTATTTCACTTTTGCCATCAGTGGAAACCTTTTTTGAGAAGAATCACCAGCCTTGACAAATTTTACCTCTTTGCTAATACTTGGAGCATCTATTCCCTATAGCCCATTCCCTCGTGTATCACGATGATTTTTACTTGCTCTAGCATAGTGGTTAATTTGCTTGAACTAGTATTGAACTTTTCAAGTCATCTTCCAACACCTTGATTTTATCAAAAGCAACAACTAAATCACCTCAGGCGTTTTCTCGAGTGAGATAAGCGCTTTCTACATCATCAAAACTTGCTTGCAGAGAATTAACTTGCTTCGCTTTTGCAAAGTTTCTCTTCCAACAAAAAGTACTTTTGGTAAATATTATCACATTCAAGTGACTTCATACGTAGGTTTTCCTCGTAATCCTTGAGGATCGATTTTAACGATTCAAACATAAACACTGCTAGCATCTTCTCAATTTCTTATTTGTAATGCATGAGATTAGTGGAAAAGGTATGACATGAGAAGTTGTCATTTTTTTTTCTAACGAATTCAAGAGCTTAACATACTCTCGAGACTTCCTCATCAACATCTCTATCAATATCTCGAATCACATTCATCGGAAAGTTCATCTAATTTTTTTTTCTAAAGCGTGTTTCCAGATTTCAACAGTTCTACATTAAGAGAATGTTTAAATACTCGACATAGATGTGAAAGGTTTTATCGGTGAATCCAAGCTTTGAAAAACATCTGGTACTAGTATCGCTATTAGAGATAGACTCGCCCATAATCGGGATCACTACAAACACAAACTTATGAGGTCTTTAATGTGTTTGCCTGCTATGATACCAATTAAAAATGCGGGGGTCTAACAACCTCACCCAATATTTCGATTAGCAATCTGTATGGACTAACTCGAATATACTTTTAAGAGAATCAACTAGACAATCGTGACTAATCTTAATAAAAAGTATATCAAGAAGTTAATATCTCTATCTCTCGATTTGATCTATACTCAAACAAATATAAAATATGTGAGTCTTTATCAAATACAAGAGATATAAACTTGGATGGTACCAAAGACCAATATCCAAGGATCAATCAATTTCAATCAACAACCAAAGGTTGGATTTCATTGATCGATACAACGACAACCTCGTGATATTTCAATTATATAACAAAATATAATGCGGAATAGAAATAATACGTATTAACCAAGAGTTTTGTTAATGAGGAAACCGCAAATGCGGAAAACCCCAGACCTAGTCCAGTTGAACACCACACTCAGATATTGGGCCGCTACGGACTAGACTACTACAAACCAACTTTGCCCGGGACTGGGTTGAACCTAATCAATCTCATAATTGATTCAAGGTCCAGTTCATTACGTCTCTGATCCCCGAGCAGGATCCCTACGCACTTGATTCCTTTAGCTTCATCTCATCCACAACTAAAAGTTGCACGACCCAAAGTCAAGACTTTAATAAACAAATTTGTATCACACACGGAAAAGTCTAAGATAATAGATAAATCTGTATCTCACGATAAACCTAAGAGTTTGTTAAAGTCTTTTGATAGAAATCAAGGTGAACAAAGAACTAATGATAACCCATACTTATATTCCCCAAGAACAACCTAGAATTATCAATCACCTCACAATAATCTTAATCGTATGGTAAATGACAAGATATTTCGGAATCACAAACGATGAGACGAAGATGTTTGTGATTTCTTTTTATCTTGCCCTATTAGAGATATAATCTCAAGTCAATTATTCAATTGAACTCATTACGATAGAAAATGGCAAGATCGATCGTTCAACTACAAGAGAAGTAGTTTAGCCCTGGCTTCACAATCCTAACGAAGTCTTTCAATCGTTAACCTCTACAGTAGGTCTCGAAGAAACCCAAGGTTAAAGGAGAATCGACCTGTGAAAATCCAACTAGTATCACACAGAGGTGTGGGCATTATTTTTCCAGGTTCTTCAAGTTCCCTTATATAGTTTTCAAATCGTGGTTTGCAATCTATGTTAGGCTTAGTAACAAAGCATTCAATATTCACCGTTAGATGAAAACTCGATTAGATACAAGCTAAAATCTTTCAACCGTTAGATCGAAACTTAGCTTGTCACACACAAATGAAATGTATTTCATTTAGGTTTGAGTAACCGTATTCTAAACGTCCACTTAGTTGGTTCACAAATAGTTAACCAATGGTTAGCCATATGAGCACTTCCATATTAACCGTATTCATTTTCTCATAACTAGTTCAAATGACTCATACGAACTAGTTGAAGAGTTGTTCAATTGCTTAGGTCTTTATTCATAAACACACTTGAAACAAAAATCGGTTTGATCCATTTGAATCAATTCATGAACAATATAGCCATGGTTTGCTAAGATTGCATTCCTTATAATTTATTGTTTTAAGTTCATGAACTACCGATTTGAGAATAACCGGCCTTGGGTACGCATACCTTTAGCTACTAGGATTTGAGTTGGCTTTGGTTTCCAAACTTAGAAGAATTTTGGGTAGAAAAGTTCCGCCTTCACACCCTAAGGTGACCTTTACGAGTTCGAACCCAAACTCCTAGCAGAATTTCCGGGAGGAAAGTTCTTCCAAAGACGCTGTGCCCAACCCTGTCTCCTTTCACCAATACCTGTATGCACACATATGCACACACTTGGTTTCCTGCATAGATTTATACACTAATGTGCAAACACACTATATATGCTTATATCTCAAAAGGGTAGGGTACCCAAATATACCTCAAACTAAAACTTTTCCTACCTGTAAGTCCTTTCTCCGAAATTGTCTATGGACCGAGCTCGAGACAATGCAACTAATCGGGTTCACACTTCGTGTGACTCTATGGATGCGAGATCGAGACAATAAACAACGAAGTATGTTACTTGGATAAAAAAGGTTCTGACTTAACCAAACACAATGGGATTCACTTATCAAGTAAATATGAATTAACGTTTGTGTGATTTACTTTAATTATAATAAAACAGTTTATAATGCGAAAATATAAAGTAAATGACACATCAAGATTTTGTTAACGAGGAAACCGCAAATGCATAAAACCCCTGGACCTGTCCGCATTGAATACTCTCGAGATTAAGCCGCTACACAAAATTACACCTATCTTCGTATAGTTGAGACCAAGCAAATAAACCTATAGTTCACCCTAGTTCCGTTTGTATTCCCACGCTCCGGCCCAAGTCACGATTTGAACAATTCCTTTGGTTCGTATTCCAAACAAAAAGGAACAACAAATATGTTTGGTATCAACTCTATTCAACTAAGTGATATGATTCGGACAAAGGCTCTTCCGTTATCTTAACATAAACTCTTCGCTGGTCCTTAGATCTATCTTATGTTCAATTACCAAGTAATCGCTTAAGATTAAACCAACAACACTATTAATCAAACGACCAGTATTGATGCCGATCTACTCAATTAATCAATCCAATCTATCACAAAGATAAACCGATTATTAATTGATCGTATTTTTACCGAAATAAAGTATTGTGCACACCAAAGATTATGAACCCACAAATCAAAATCTTCAATATCTTTTTTGTCTTCAAATCTTCTTAGATCTTCAATAAACACCTCACACACAATCACTGAATCTCTTGTGATCAATCACGCACGGAGACGGAGTTTATTAACAATGGATTATCACAAGATCAAGTCTTTAGAACTAACAACAATCGAAGATCCCTGTCGGAAACTCTAAACTAGTTTGAGTGAATCTTATATCAAGAGAAGATTCTCAAGCATAAACAAACTAGGTGCAATCAAAGTTCAACCACCGTTAGTCAATCAAATCAATGAAACAAAAGATAAACCGAAATTATCTAGTTTCCCACCAACTTACTCAGTAGGAGCTTCTCAATCCCAAAGAAGAATTTAAACTGAGAGGTCGTAGAGATTTCTCCTAATTAGGTTACTTCTCCTCTCCGAATAGGCGGCTACACCAGAATAACACAAACAAAAAGAGGAAGTCTGTTGTTATTCCCAGAAGGATTAGTTTGCTAGAAAAGGCAAACTTCAAGTATTAAAGACAAGGAAGTTTGGACACCAAGGAATTTCCCAAAACTAAAAATATTCTCAAGATATTCATTAAAGCACAAATTCGGTTTTCCATAATTCCCCTGAAATGCTTGGTCAAAAATAATGATCAAATCTCTCGAAAATCTCTAATTAGTAAATGCACATTACTAATTATTATTTCCGTACAAAATGAAGTTAAATACCTTAATTAAAAGATTCTTAACTTATTTATGTTTCTGATCCTGGATTCTCTTCCTTAGCTATTATGGAATAACTTTGAACAATTAAAGAAATAAACATTCATAAAGACGTGATCAAAGTATGTCGACATCTTAACTTTGTAAGTTCTCTTTCACACTTACAACCTTGAAACCGATTTACAACACTTCCAAACAAGTTTAATTGGTTTATCCGACTTTCAAGAACTATGTGATTGATCAAATAACATTCAAATACAATCATGGGTTTAACTGCCTCTACCAAAATAAGTTTGGTTCTACCTTCCATGTGAGTACTGTGCATACACACTAGCTTTCCAAAATTCGGTTGACTAGGTACTAGGATCGGTTCCCCACATATATATGGTATCTAACTTATATGTGTTGCACATGTCCATAGGATTGGATCCCCTTTGCCTAAAAACGTGTTGCACATGTTCAGGATCGGTTCCCCTCTTTCTTGCTATAAACCTTGCCGCACCTCATACAAGGATCGGTTCCCCTTTGTGATGTACTCGCACTTCTTACTAGGATCGGTTCCCCTTTCCCATATTTGGTCACAAAAAATCACAAACCCATCATACCATCTCGTGATTACTTAAGATCGGTTTCAGTAATAAAAGTCATACCAATACATAAGTCAGGCCTTTGTGAATAGTTCTACCAAAAACACAACAAGTCGTGAATGGTTATACTCAATCACACATATTGGTTGTTCATAATATATGCAATGAATAACAAAACTAATAACGCCTGTCGATTTCCCTTTTCGATTCACAAACAAGTTTATAAACTTACTTCCTTAGAAACATGTAAAACATTGTTCCCAGGGATGAAATCCTCACCTCATACCCATACATAATCACAATATCATTCAAATGATTATGGCAATGTCTTATCTACAAAGTTTAATGGTTAAGCAATAAACCTCGTATTGTGTTACTTAATAATATGTCTATCTAGAGTTCAAATATGCTTCGCAGTTTTTTTTTCAATATGCACGACTTGAAAGATACGTTAGGGAATGAAACACTTTAAGTCAAATATCACTAACCTCAAGTGGAAGGATGATTGTTGTGGGTTATAGCACCTTGCTTCTTCACATCTTCAAGTCTCGCAATACTTGTAAAGTCTCATATCCTAATACTTTCAAGCTAACCTCTACTGAAGTTGACTCTAGTACATAATCAAGCGACTCTTAGCATGAGTTTTGATTCACTAAAATATGACAACCAAACTTGACATACAACGCTTTGTGGGTTCAACCGAGCTATGCTCTAACAATATCCATAGATGGTAATCTCAACTCTACATTTCAATCACTGAAAAATTCTTCTATAATGTTATAATAGTCGTTATTCACAACTCGTCATCAAAGCCATTTTCAAGATTGAACGTCATCATGACTTTCATCACGTGTGTAAAGATGAAAAAATAAGTTAAAGAGAAAGCTTCAACATTATTAAGCTTTCAGAAAAGATAGGCGAGTATACTCCGCTCGAAATAGCAAATGTGCATGTATGAAAACTATCATACTTATACGACTTTTGTCTCAAGAGTATGAGATAGAGTAGACTTTGAGTGATAGATAAGTTCAAGTCTCCACATACCTTTTAGTCGGATGAAGTTCCACTAGTTCCTTGAGTAGTTCTTCGTCTTCGTAAGATGATCGCCATGGAGTCCGGAGCTCAACTACACTAACTATCCTAGACCGAGACTTAGCCATAAGTAAACTAGAAATCAAGACATATAGTTTTGACAATCTTAAATTTGACAAACAAGTTTGAGATAGTAACGCTATGTAGGTTCGATTTGCAATGCTCTAACATCATCCGAAAGGTATTTGATAAGCCTTTTTGAGTAGTATTGTCTATTCTTTGATCGATATCCTTCGCTTTTCCTTTGTTGCACATTGGGACAACAAAGTTATTCGATTTGAGTTTCGCACAATCTCAAATTGTTGCATGATGGTATCTCATTATGCAGTAAAAGAAGGTACGACTTGCTTGTTTGGCATCATTAACCTTGAGACAAATAGGAGAACATACTTGCTACTAGAGGATGCAACTTTTTAATCGCTGCTTTAATTTCCAAGCTGGACAGTTTTGATCTTTATGATCAAGCACACGGCATGAAGTGCAAAAGTACCTTGGAACTTTGATGTATTTGTATTCGATTAGGAATGGTTGAGTTCTACCACTGGTAAAAAGAGGGATGCCTGCTGGTAAGGCTTTTCGCATCGAATTCTCGAGACACACCTTGACATTCTTATTTATAGGATGTTTACCATAAATATCTAGAGATTCAATGAGTTCCCCCATCTTGTAAGTAAGTTTCTGAAAGGTCTTCAAATTCTCGTACATTCATTTGGGATGTTACACAAGATAAACCATATTAGTTCTTCAAGAAAGTGGAGTTGATGATTTGTCACAATACTGTTGGAACCACTTTTAACACCATTAGATAACCACATACAAACCAAGGTCTCGAGAGTTAATTCTCATTTGAAATCCTCTTCACTAATAAACGAATAAGGACTTTGTTACGTTAATCCACCGAATGTTGTAACAAAAGAGGAGGTTGAGGAGGCCACCGATTACATATATAGAAGCTTTAATGAGGAGGTAGGTACCAAGGTTTCACAACATAAATATCCCACCATACACCATTTCCAATTACCACAAACTCTACCTGTAACAACTTTTTGTCGATGAACACCGGTTCGCAAGAGTGGAAGGTAAAGTTAATTTCTCAAACATTTGAGCAGATAAATTTTGAAAATCTTGGTCTATCTTTTGAAGGTTTTCTCAAAGGAATTTGAGAAATTCATCGTAAGATGATTGGATATATATGAATAGAGATTGATTGAGATCAGGGTTAATTACAGATAACTAATATAATATGCAGTTGTATAGAAAGGAATCTCTTTTTGGTACTATATTGGTATTGATCACAGACAATGTGGATGGAGAAAAGGCAAGATGATTTTATTTGTTTATATTTTTGAACCTTAAAAAGGGAATGAGAAGACTGTTGAATAAAATTTGAAAAGTTTTCAGGAGAAATTTGGTGTAATGTAGTTGTTATAATACTGCAATGACTGTGATGGGGGGAGGGTTTATCATACGAGATGTCACTTTCGTATCCAAACTTTATGGATACCATTACTGTGGAGGTATATGTATTCACATGAGTTTGGTGATAAAAGAGCCAAGTAAGGACAAAACCAATAATCTATTGCAAGTTTTTCTGGGATATAAGAAGATGGTATGTAAGCTTGGCGTAGTTTGGGGTTGGTGGATTATTAATGAGTTTGTCTTTTCTTAGATTGACATAGGTATGATGGTACAAACTACCAAATGTAATAATGGTAGTGAAATTGTAAAATGGGAAGTAAATATGGGAATGGAGGGAAAGATTGTGTTGTAGTTGATGGTTTTGATTGGGAAGTTCGATTTGGTGGAAGGCATAAGTGGGTAGTTGAGCTAGTAACCCATCTCGGCGGCATATCCCTGTTTCGCAATGGTGCCTCTCAACCGATGCCGTTTCTTCTAACGCATAAAACACAAAATTTTAATTAGACCCCAAAATGCTTTGGAGTTAGATGACCTACCAATACTCCACTTAAAGGTAGTTCCATGGGGAGTTATGGCTAATGGGTTAGTTGGGTGTTGAAAATAGGGTTTATAGGGTAATTATGATGAAGAAGTTGAAGGGGTATGCATGGCTTTGAAGGGACGTGAATAACCAAGAGATTTGATCGATACTAATACCATAAATGGCAGTTAATAGGAAAATTTGTGTCTTTAAAAGGTGGGGGGTTTTGGAGGAAATTAGCAAAGCCATTAGCAAATTTTCTAAAAGGGAAGGTTTAGAAGTAGATTCTCTAGATATGGCAAGTTCCAAGAACCCCATTCCGGCCATTTCTTTAATTCTTATCAATACAACTTAGTCAAAACTCAAGCTCTTTCACTCTGAAATGGATGAATTAATAAGATTGAGAGATGAAGTTCGGTTGAGATAAATAGGCGTGCAAGTGAAGAGAGGCTCGGCGATCGAGGGAAAAGGAGGAGAAGAAGAGGATGGAAGAAGAAGAAGTCGATTCACTTTTCGCCGCATGGGTACCAAAGCATTATGCAAGATCCGACCGGAAGAGGAGGAAAGATCTCCACACCAGAAGGTCCAAAGTATGGCAAAGGCTACGTAGAGTGATTCCGAGGAAGGTTCCGATTGAGGGTTTTGAGTATCCGTAGTGGAAGAGAGTAAACACCATGAAGAGGGGTCTGATGCTGGGCCGAGGACAAAAGAAATATGCAGAGTGTATCTTGATTGGAAATTGCGCGGCGGTTTGATTTTTTGAAAGGGCAAACCCCAAGATATTTTCCCGAACCATGCGAGAAGGAGAACCCGAAGTTGAGAAGAGAGCCCCTCGGAGGATATACCCAGCCGCTCCTCGTAGAAGAATCCAAAGGTGCATCCGATGAAGACCTTCCGATATTTCCAATGATGAAGATGATGAAGAAAGCAGTGATGAAGAGAGCTCATCATCTAGAGATGGTGATACTTCCACTGCTTCGTCAGGCAGCATCTACAGTGAGCGGTATGAGGAGGATGAGGACTGGAGTTACGATGAAGAGGACTTTTAAAGTTCTCTTTTGGAGTGTCAATCTGACCAAGTTTACAGATTTTGAAAAGAGTCTCAAAATGATCAACAAAGTTATTGCAAGATGGCTTTCTCGATGCTTACTCCCAGTTTTCTTAAACTTCTTGTGGATGATGGTAGGTCTGCTTTTTTGGTATTTCTTTTTTCGGCCGGTTGCTTTTAAGTTGTTTCTTGAAATTTGTTGTTGTTGATAGTAGGTGTTACTTGTGTTGGTGAAGGTGAAGTTGATGAACAATTCTTGGTTGAGAGATTCAAAGAAGTATCTCGTGAACCGAGTTTCTTGATGATTATGTTGATAATGGGTCTTGTTTTTTTGGGTTATAATTATGATGGACAAAGTTGTAGTATATATGGTTGGATTTTTCTTTTTATTTTGAATGCTAGTATTGATGTTGTCTCTTTAATGAATGTCCTTGGTACTGAAAATTGTAAAGTAACTACACAGATTGATGAGAAGCTTAGTGAAGAGATTTAGTAATTCAATGAAGATAGAGCTAGGATTATTGATTTTTCTAGGAAGAACACCAAACTGCATCTGAGGCAATTTTAGGCCTGCTTACATCACGGTGATGGAGCAGAACTCAAGAGAGAGAACGTTGCACGAACAAAAACCCTTGACTCTAGGTCCTAGACTGTTTGTTTGTTGTACTTGGCAACTAATTCCATCATTTCGGTCCCTCGTCCTTCCCTATTTCTTTCGTAATTTCATATATTAGAAATAAATTTAATTTCTACATTATATAAATGAAACTCAAATTATTCATCTTTCTGGATGCACCCTAAAATTTATCTAGTTCTCTAAAATGTGAAAAAGTATGATATCTTGAAAGGCAAGCGGTGTGTCTTCATGTTTGATTATTAAAGGGAATGGTGGCCTTGGATTAGAAGTTAATAGAATTATGGATGAGGTAGTCGGGTTAAATAGGTACCTGGCCGCTTGTGTGGGGTTGGGATCATGGATGGTCACGAACTGTCATTTGTTGTTGTTTTTGCCCTTGTAACTGTTATAAACGGCAGTTTATTATTTAGATGCCCACTTTAGAGGAACCCTATTACTTGGGAATCAAGTATGTAAACTCTATAAATAGAGTCTAAACCTTTGTATTACACATATTAATGAAAATCTCTCTCTATTTTCTTCTCCCTATTTTGTGTCTCTCTTCTCTATCACAACACGTAATCAGCACGCTCTAACCAACTAGCAAATCAAATGGGTAAACTTTGCATCAAGATTAAACCAGACAGATCAAACAAGACAAAAGAGTTCACGCCATTAAAATTTACAAATTTGTCTTTGTACCTTTCGTTTTCTAAATCTTGAGTTACTTATTATTATTATTATTATTATATATAATATAATAATATGCACTAACTTTGTTCTGTATCTGCATATATTTAATTGATCATCATCTCGTTGGATGCTTCCTATGATGCAAACCTACACGTGGTTCTTTGTTTCCAAAGCATGGAGATACCCTTACCAATATGATGCTATGAATCATTATACAGCGAAACGAAAAACTTACGGTACATTTACTATTAGTTTTTAATCATTCAATTCTGTGAAAATTTACTGATTATTATAATTTTTATTTTTCCGTTAATATAGGGGGATCAAATCTTTTGAACAAGTTTGATTTCCTCTTTTTCTCTAATCTTTTTTTATAGAGAAAGAAAAAAAAAACCATCGAAAGATGGTTTTACGGTTTCTATTCCCCTAGTGAAATTGTAATCACCGATTTTTTGGTATTATCGCAATTTGATTGCCTTCACTAATTTTTCACATGCATGGTTGAAAACCCACGTCCAATTTAATTGGTATCTTCGTCCATTAGACGAAGATCATGTGATTAATGGTTTCTATTTTCTTTTTCTTTTTTTCTTTTTTGAAGAAACCATCCATCAACCGGTGTGCGATATTGAAAACGACAATATCTTTTAATTTGTCGATACAATTTTGTTAATTGTAAACCAATTAATGTGGTTTTCCCGTCAATTCTCCTTAATGAGATGTAAAAAATGGCATTCTAAGAACTTTTAGCTTCCAATATTGGTTATTGATTTCTATTCTTTCTAAGAAATCTTCATCAACCAAAAAAGTAGATTTTTCTCTACAAAGAATACGATAATGATTTCTTTATTTTCCTCAAAAGAAGCATTTTCTCCATGGATCCTAAAAGGATGAGATTGGTTTTTACGGTGTTCATTCACAACTGTAAACACTAATTGTTGCATTTTTGTAGGATATTGAGCAATTTTTATTATTATTTTCTTCCCATTGCTAATATCTCCCGAATGGTTATTACTCATTAATTACGGTAGGACACAAAAGATCAATGGGTGCGCACCCGGCTTGTTAGCCAATATTATTAGTCCTTATAGTGACTATATTGATCTTAATTTGATTTTCTTTTGATGAACAAGTGTCTATCGTCACCTATTGGTGACGAAAATATTGAAATTTGTTTGCATATATTAAATGTTTTTTGGTTGTAACCAATAAAGTTTCATGATTGATGTCAAACTTGTATGTCAAAATGACTACAAACTTTTATTTTATTTTAAGACTATTTCTTATGGCTACTGAAGTCATTATTATCTATAGTCCGACTGGTAGTGTTAACATCCAGAAAATATTATAAGTATATGTCCTCGAATTAATCGGATAATACTCTTTGAAACTTGTTTTCGTATATGAGATGACAATTTCCGCGGAGAATCGGGGGAGACTCTATGCTATTAGAGGATGACATTAATTAACTTAGGTTATATCACTTCTCTCCCATCATGATCAAATCGAAAAAGGCCGCCATTAAATAGGCGTGAAAAATCTCATTTAGCTTTCCAATAAGCTTATGCCATTTAAAAAGGCAAATCCAATCACATCTAGCATGTACCATTTTTATATAGGCTACAAGTATGCGCCAACATGGTGTATGGTAATATGATTCACATTCTCAAAATTCATATCTCCCCGATTTGAACAATAGAGATTATCAACGCCCATGGGCACCGGTACCAAGAAATTTTGAAAATTTTCAAAGTATGCATACATTTGGGAATTATGTGGGATCGTAGTAAACTATAAATTGTCGAATATTCATTTATATTAGCTTTTGAAATAATAAATGATGGTGGTTGTTAACCCCTCTACAGAGGAATATCGACATATGTGATTGGTTGGCATACAATCCAAATTAAGTTGGATTAGTTTCTCAATTAACACAATTTTTGGATCCAAAACTTAACACTTAAAAAATGCCAAGCCTATATTAATTACAGGCTAGTGTAGTCATATTGCGTTATATGAGAAATTTTTCGTTGTAAAAACTATTTAAGGGTTTCATTTTTGCTCGGACCTATGATTGATTCATTAATTGTTCTCTTTATACAATGCACTTGGCGTGGTAGTCTTTGAAGGACTCATATTGCATTAACACAAGAAATGTGGTTAGGAACATATTCGGGGCCACACGACTTGATTATGTCGAGTTGAACAATCCTCTATGTGTTTTAGAAATTTGGTACACAACCAAAAATCCGGATTAATTAGTTGATGATTTCAACGTTATAGGTCTCTTGAGAAGTCCTTAAAACACAAAAACCCACGCTTTAACAACATAATTTCTATTTTATTTTTTCCTTTCTTAAATCTCGTTAGGTTAGGAATTATCTTTGCATAAACTCGTCTTTCGAGATAAACTAGAGTTATTATTTTGATGCTTGTTTTATGTAAAACTCATATAGTTGGGTTAGCATCCATTAATCGTCAAAAGTTGTACTCTTTTTCCTTTTCTCCAGGTTTTGTTCCATGTGGTTTTCCTGACAAGGTTTTAACGAGGCAACATCTTGCTGACGTTTAATTTTCTTTAAAAATGTTGATATTTGTGCTCTTTTTCCTTCACAAATTTTGTCCCATTGGGTTTTTTCTTTGCAAGGTTTTAGTGAGGCAATTTATTTAACATGGTGGTCATCCAGGGGGAGTTGATATTTTGGTTATTTGGTGGATTCCCACCATATTTAATAGGTCAATTTGTTAGACCACGTCAACATAACCATCTCATATGAATTCGGATATCATTCTGATCCATGTAAGGTATGATCACAAATTTTTTCCATCTATGGTGCTGTAACTACGTATTGGCACTTTGTTGAAAAGACTACATAAACTATTCTGCAAATCATCTCCGAGAATCTAGCAACCCAAGACACAAGCCGTTAATGTATTTAGAGAAGCATGGAGGCTGGAACCTACTATTAGAAGACTAACACAAAAGAAGACTTCATCAACTGGCAGATTTCTACTAAAGCATTGCCATCTCTAACATTCAAGAAATTCATTTATTGAAATTGGGAAGTGTCGACTCGGGATGCAAGCCAAATCGAAGTACTTATCGGGGGCATCATAGAAAAGGTATTTTACCGGACTATCACGTTGTACTCTTTTTCCTCCGTCAAGGTTTTGTCCCCTTTGGGTTTTTCCTTGTCAAGGTTTTAACGAGGCAAATGATGCATGTCCAACTCGTTCTAAGTTTTCTCACAATTGTACTCTTTTCCCTTCAATCGGGTTTTGTCCCTTTTGGATTTTCTGACAAAGGTTTTAACGAGGCAATTACTTAGATACAGTGGTCATCTAGGGGGAGTGTTATAAACGGCAGTTTATTATTTAGATGCCCACTTTAGAGGAACCCTATTACTTGGGAATCAAGTATGTAAACTCTATAAATAGAGTCCTAAACCTTTGTATTACACACATATTAATGAAAATCTCTCTCTATTTTCTTCTCCCTATTTTGTGTCTCTTTCTCTATCACAACAGTAACTTTTATATCTTCAGTTTTGTTCCATTTTGATTCGGTGACTCAGCATGACGCTCTTTCTCTTTTTCCAGAAATTGAGATCACCCCCTAAATGGGTACCCGTGCTGTCGAGGGTTAAAAGCCCACTAGGGCCACTACTTTTATGTTGGCGTTCCTACTACTTTCAAGCTGAACTAGGGCCACTACTTTTTATGTTGGCGTTTCACTTCTAATAAACCAAGTGCTAGCTCAAGCCTTAAATTTGTAAAACTAGTCCCTTTATCTCATTGTTGTCCCGGAGACGATTTACTCATCTCGTTTGGTGGTAGAAAGGTGTCATCTTAAATTCACAAAATTGGTTAAAAGACCGAGATATCAAAATTTCCCAGGTGAGAAAGGACAATCGATTGAATCAAGTGAAATGGATAAAAATTTAAAAATAGGCAAGATGTAACCAGTTTCATCCTCATGGCATTTTCAAACATTTTTCTTATTTTTATTTTATACGGGATGCATCCAAGTTTCATCCTTGCTATTTTTTTAAGTTTAAAGCCAGATGAATCCGCCATCCTTGCTATTTTTTTTGTCCATTTCACCCATAAAATTTTTTACATGTCCATTTGAACCGTGTTTTAAATTTTTTGGACAAATGACCCATTTCCGTTCACAAAATTGGTCAAAAAGACCAAAATCAACAATTCCTGGGTGAAAAAGACACTTAGGTTTTGATACTGTTTAAATAGCCAAAAAATTAAAGATCTTGTTTAAATGGACAAGAAATTTAAAATACTGTAGGCCAGAAATTCATTTAAATGATGTATATAAGTAATGAGTTCATCATTTTTTTTAATTATTTTTCCTATTTTTAAATCAGAGTTGGGCGGTTGCAAGCTAAAAATGTTTAGGCGAGCTCAGGACAATATGTTCGCAGGGAAATGAATATGATGGATGGAAGAGTACACTCTAGGGTGGCATAGATGTCAGATGTCAATATCTATTTGTACTCCCTCCCAACATATGAGGGGAGAGAGACAATGCTAAGAAAATTGCATGGGATTCTAATTTTATATGTTTTTTCTTAATATTACCTATGTACAATAAATATGGGTATATGGAAAATTCTTGTAGTATTTAGTGGGAGCGGGTTATTTATTATATTTATGAATAATGTACATCATGTTGGATAAATTATATAAATTTGCAGTAACCTCATAATAAATCAGTTTTGGTTAATCAAGTTCGTTAATTGGCTATTCGTTCCTTGAGGATTCGAGAAGAAGTTGTTCAAGTATACATGAGCATTAGCCAAATAAGAAAAAGGTTGGTAAAAAGAACTTTTTTAAGGTATGCAATTGACATACACCCTTTTCTGCTTTTGGTAACACTAAACCAGCGGTGCCTTGAATTGCCATTAGAATTCTTGTTGAAAAGGATTGAAATCCAAAAGTCAGTGAAGAATGTAAGATCCCATTTTTGAATTCCTTTCAGTACTAATCATTATGCTGATCCAGAAGGTAAAAACAAAACAATTACGAAACAAGACGAGACAACAAACAAGAAGATAAACCTTTGGAAAATATATATAATATAAAGGGGAGACATGCAAGATGATACCGTTTTTATTGACCAGTGAACTATAAACCATGCAATGCATCATCTGTAAATATACGCTTACTCGATTACCCGAGAAGCCGTGGCTTAGGTTTCTAACCGGCCCATTATCAAAGATTTTTACTAGTCAAACAAAAAATTATATACTTCTGACTAGTCTAATAATTTCTAATTACCTATCAAAAAATAAAATAAAAAATGCTACGTATAAATTTCATTAAATAATTATCCATTTGATAAACATTGCTTGGCTGGTTAAGTGCTATAAATAGGAACCAATTAGAGATAATCTAAAACAAGAACTAAAACCAAAAAGAGTTCACTAGCTAGTTCATCATCAGCTTTTAAGATGTTCTAATCATGTCTTCCTATTCCTCTTCTACCTTTTCTTTCGTTTCTTATGTTTTAGTATTGTGTATGTTGCTGGGGATGCAGATTAGCACAACGTCTCGCTCAGCTGAATACCAACTTTTACGCAACTAGATGCCCTAATGCTCTTCTACCATCCAAACCGCAGTGCGAGCTGCAGTTGCCAACGAACGTAGAATGGGAGCTTCAATACTACGTCTTCATTTCCATGATTGTTTTGTTAATGCAAGTGATTATATTGATTCTTCTAATTTGTCGATATAAACTTTACAAACTCACCTCTTTTTACATTTCTGAATATACTCCAAGGTCGTTGTTGGACTAGGCAAGCTCGATCACAGCCGGAGAGTAGCATTAGTAGTATTTTTTCTAATAAACTTTACCAACTTTTATCAGCCATATATCTCATAAATTTTCATTTATACCGTTGAAAAATGTCAATAGACTTTTACAGCGGGAGAGTAGTATTATTTTTTTGTTAATTTTAAAGATACCGTCTGCATCGTAAATTTATATACAAATTGATTAAAAAGACCAAAATCAACAACTCGCTGGTGAAAAAGACAATTGGATTTTGATCACTGTTTAAATCTGACAAAAATACAAAAAATAAGCTGGGATGTAAACAGATTTATCCTACCATTTTAAATACTTTTTCTTTTTTAATTTACACCAGGATGCATCCGGCTTCATCCTTGCTATTTTTTGAAGTTTAAGTCGATGTATCCAGCTTTCATCTTACTATTTGTTTGTCCATTTCACTCATATTAATTTTTCTTTCGTCCATTTAAACCGGCGTTTTAAAAATATTTTGACAAACGACTCATTTTCCAAATTTATATTCACTTTTAAGTCGGTTAATATCAAAAAGTGCTATAAAAACTTATCCATTATTTAGTTAGCATTTGCTGCCTACAAATGCATCTAACACGCACATATGCTGTGACTCTACAGGGTTGTGATGCATCCGTTCTGTTGGACGAGCGTAACGGGCTTCACAGGAGAGAAGAATGCAGGGCCAAATGCAAATTCACTGAGAGGGTTTAATGTCATCGACACAATAAAATCTCAACTTGAGACACTCTGCCCTAGAACTGTCTCTTGTGCTGACATCCTTACCGTTGCTGCTCGGGATTCTGTCGTCGCTGTAAGCAAGATTGTTGACTTTATTCAAAATTTACATTTCCTTTGATTAACTATTTTTATTTTCTTTCTTTCTTCAGTTGGGTGGTCGATCTTGAACGTACCATTAGGAAGACGAGACTCCAGGACCGCAAGTCACGACTGCTGCAAATAACAACTTACCTGGTCTGGTTCTTCTTATTAGAATACGGGCATCCAACTCAAACC
>JAJJWW010001281.1:437887-617865 GCA_023531295.1 Papaver armeniacum | reverse complement strand
AACAATCTTTATAAGAACTGCATCACGTGCCTTTGAGGTGTAAAAGTGTATAATATGCAGGAGGATAAGTTCATAGATTCCAAACCCCTCTAGCTTGTCATGATCTCATCATCATCCCCAAGGTTTAAGTCTAAAGATATGGTATGTAGATGAACTATAGGTGCAAAATGTAAAAGAAATGAGGAGGTTTCGTGGTTCCGACACTAAGGCTTGTCCCACGGATGCAGAAGAGATTTCCTATAAATAAGCAGGTTACAAGATGATCACAAGATCGTGTGATGATGACCACTTGAGCTAAAACTCTCCTTACTTCTCTCATCTCTCCTCCCTCTCCTTGGTCCACTTCTCGGTGGAGGGTATACATATTGTCATTTGGATCGGGTGGGTCACTTGGCTTAATGAGTTAACGAGATCTTATCTTCTTGTACTCCGTGCATGGTACTTGGGCTTCTGTCACCCCCGCGGCTTCTCACGGGTCATGAGACTTCTATGTTAACCCTCTCGTTTCCTCAGTTGGTACATTAACAAATGTTCTGTTTGCATTAAATGCGGCAGATGTTGGTTCAAATGACGATCCCGATCAAGTAAATGTTATCGATCCTCTTGTCAACGTCTGTGTTATCAGTCGGACTACCTCGACGATTGATCATATCTTACCTGGCGATGGGTTAAAGCCATCCGCGCCAACGGTACTATCGAGACTACCTATCTCCGGAGTGCTCGCCATTTAGAGCCGTCGGTCTTGACAAATATGCGTTGTCTGATGCCACGGATGCCCTATGTATCATCTGTGAGTAATGGCCTCCGCGTGGACTACTGTTAGTACGTGGCGATGAAGATAAACCAGGCGCCCCCAATTTGCCTCTTCTTACTGTGGTGGTGGCGCACAGCTTTTGATGGAAGAAGAAGCAGTGGCAATGCGTTTTTGTCTCCCTCATAACTTCTCCTAAAAGGTGCTACGCATTTATTGTACCGCGTTTCCCGTCCGGCCATAAGCGCCCTTGGGGTAGTGGAGCCGGTTTCTTCTAGTTCTATATGCTAAACAAGAAAGTGAGAGAATACAGCTTTAATTCGTCTCTGTTTATTACTCTGTCCTTTTTATCGTCTTCATAACTTCCTAAACACCATTATTATACTTTAATGCTGTTCTTTTGGAAATGGAGTGTCATTAACTTTCTTAACATGGTCAGCTATTGTTCTTTTTGCCATATGCATTCTTTGTATCCGATTCATCTGTGGTTCATTGTGAATCTTTTGTCCGTTTTTAATCACCATCCTGATCACCTTCAGTTAGATCATACAGGTAATTCGTTGATGATAAAGTTTAAGTTTTAAGTATGCCAGGATTTGTGAGAGTTAATGCCTTTGAGTTGGGGTGTTTAAATGCCCATCATGCTTTTGATTTATTTCTTCTTCGAGTTTGGATGATAGTGCGATAGTTTAAGCAAGCTGTTAGGTGAAACCTAGGGTTATCTTCTTTTATCTTTCTTTGTTCTTGAGATTTTCTTGATTTTTGATCTTTCTGCCTACGATTTGAATTCCTATTAGTGTTTGTGCTCGTAAATATGTCCAGGTCATCCATGGGTTCCCTACCAAACCCCATCAAGTCCTCCTTCAGTCTCCGGAATGATCCCAACGTAAGGGTGGAACCCCGCCTCCACTTACCCATGGTAGTCCTCGGGATGAATGAACATCTTCATCCTGCGAGTCAGGCCTTGGCAAAGGGTGATCCTCCGCAGGGATCTGAATATGCACGAATCATCCTAGGGTGGGTCTCCCTAGCGGCGGAATCCGCGCAATGAGCCTTTGGATGTAAGCCCCTCCGCACCTAAGCTTAGTAGCGGACTAATCCACTGTCTACAGTTCCAAGTAAGTCAACTAAAACTCTTACTTCGAAAAAGAAGGCTACGGAGATAGAGTCTTAGGAGACTTAGTTCCTCCACAAGAGAAGGCTGCCGGGTTCTGCGGGAGGATGCTACGGAAGAGAAGCTTTCGAGAAGACTACTGTTTGTACTTTCCGTCCTTTATCTCACGGGTAATAAAGTTTACCTTCCGACACGACATTGATCTAAAGAGCCTTGAGTGAAAGCATAGTCTTGACATTTCCGAGTTAGATTTTATGCGGCAGTAAAGACGCCGCTTATGAGATGGTTACCAATTACGTCTGATACCTTTCATTCTTGCGACAACCGTGGACGCTAAGGCTGGTTTGATGCTACCCTTATTATAAAAAGCGGTGATAATTTACCTACGAAAAGGTCTGTCTAGCAACGCGTCTGCCAGAAAAGTCATAATCGCGAGGTGCAACGATTGGCGAAGCCTCTTCCACTTCATCTTCGTGGACACTATCTGGCAAAGGAAAGCGATGATGACTTGCTATGCCCTAAATTAGAAAAGGAGAAAAGGGTGGTATGTCTGAGAATTTCGCCAAATCCTTTGGAGATTATGTTAAGAATGCTAGTGGCCGTGTTCGTGAGTCTGCGGAACATTACTTATTAAGAAGTTAACGCTTTGGCGAAGGTAAGTGATTCAAAATGGCGAAGGATTCTGGTGCGAAAAGGTCTTCTATTCCTGCTGAGGGAGAGGGATCAAGCGTGATCATGACTATGGGTGATGCCTTGCTTTGTTCTTGAAGTAAAGTGGCCCATTGACTATGGTTGGGTCCTGGTCACAGTGGTTGGCGACCTACTTTGGCCAGCGGTCTTCGCGAAGCTTCTCGCTAAATTCGCTCATTACTGCCTGGCGAATGAGTTTTGCAGTATGGATTTTGTTTATAACCGTGATGTTGATGATCTGAGAAGACGGAGTATCTGGAAATTTCGCCTTCCTCGCGGAATCTTTGGCGTTGTTAAGGTGCGTTGTTTGTTTTCTTAGTATGTAACCTTTCGTTTTCTTAAATAATGGTGATTATGCCAAGAAGGTGATGCCAATGGTTCTTTTATCATTCGTGTTGTAGGTGTATAGAGGTAAGAAGATTAATCGACAATCGCCGAATTCTCCGCAGGGGTTCCCTCTCCTTGAGGGATAAGTAGTCGTGTGTGGTGGCCGAGGACTCTTAGGCGGAAGGCGAATTGAGACCTCGCTGTTCAGAAGGTGATGGTGATCGAGCCGGGTTAGCGATTGGAGGTGATGATCCGACCATTGGTGGTGGTCGGGGTGATCCGGCTATTGGTGGTCGTCAGGGGTGATCCGACCAGCGGTGAATCTAGGTGATTGACTACCGGTGGTGGTCAAGGCGATCCGGCCATTGGTGGTGGTGAGGTGATCCGGTATTGGTGGTGGTCCAGGTATTGTTGTTGCCAGCGGTGGTGGTAAAGGTGATTAGGATCTTGGTGGTATTGGTGGTGGTAACCGTCTATTGGTGTTGGTGGAAATCATCTTGGGAGTTACTAAGTCGATTAGTGTTATAAAGATAAAGGTAAAGTTGTTCTTAGTAGTGGTGACAAGGATGAAATTGCTTATTATGATTCCTCATTTGGTAGGTTTATCTAGAACAATCATTTGATATCATCACGGTTATAGGGCTTATTTAGGACTTCACTCATAGCTAAATTTGGTGATGATTGGAGTGTTCCGAGGATGGCCTGCGTTGGTGGCCCATCCTGTAGGATCTGATGCTGAAGGTTTTGGTAGTGCCTTGAGGGGTTTTGTGGGCCTCCTCCGGCTGTTGGCAGGCCTTGGTGCAAGGCAATGTTGGTGCTGCTCTTGGTAGGAATACCTCGGACTCTCCCTTAGATGATTTCTGGCCAGTCATAGGCGCGGATGGCGATGATCTTGTTGGCGTGGTTAGAAAGAAAAACTTGCTTTTGAATTGTTCCTGTCCTGCCCCAGTAGTTGAATGGGAAAAGGTTGGATGCTTTGCTAGGAGTACATGGAGTTAACCTGAGGGAGGCGATAGATGGGAGTGAGATGCAAAAATCTCTCGTAGCCAAGCGGGCTTGATCTTGTGGATCCTCATCTGTTCTTGACACCTGATGGATATTGCGGTGGGTATCAGTCTGAGTTACCAACGACGACGGTTATTGGAGGATTGTCTGTTCTTTTTATCCTGATTTCGGTTAAACTATGATGTGACTAACTTCCTCATTTATTTGATAGATGATAGAAGTGAGTATTGTAATCACCAACTACAGGATCTTCAAGGATAAATCTCTCAAGCTAGAGCTTGACATTGGCAAGGAAGCGGCACAAAGGTGTCGAGGGCTTCGGTCTCCATGAGATGAAAATAACGAGCTAAAGAGTTTGCTTAAGCGTAAGGAGACGGCGAGGACGGAAGGAAACAACTCGTTACGAGTTAGCTCTGGTTAAGGCCAAGTTAGTTTGATAGCTGAAAGAAACTCCTCATCTATTTAGGTGCTCCCTCTTCTTTGGCTGATTTCACTGCTCATATTTATTCCGAGTTTTCTGTCTTCCCTCCTCATTTCTTATCTTGATGGGTGGAATCACCCCAATTGTTGTGGCTTAGGGTGAGAGGGCTCGTCAAAGGTGGCATTACTGAGTTAGTTGAAAAACTTAAGGTGATCACCAACTAAATGGAATGCCCAGCGCGGATGTTATCGCGCGATGGTCGAAGAGTAAGTAAGAAAAGTATTGCTTGGTAGATTTGCAAAATGGAAATAACCACATGAAAACCGCCATTTATTCAGCAGGGCTCTTTATGGGCGGGATATTCAAAGCAAGCCCGGGCAATTTCCCTCCTTAGAAATTAAACTTAATGTTGGGAAGGCGAGGCTGCGGCAGCGCGAGTCTTCTCATCCCTCGGATATGTGGGTCTATACGTCGGCGAGGAGAGGCAGTGCTGGTGAGAATATAGTGCTCTCGAGTGATGCTTTATCCGCGTCCTCGAAAGCCCAGTGTAACAAATCGGAGTTGAGCGTGAGAGAGACTTAGAGGTGGCTCATGTATCGTCTTAACAAGGGGTTACAGAATTGAAGCAGTGAGGTTAATAAAAGCATGCGTCATTTGAACTCGATGCTTGACCTTTGACGCAAGTCGGTATGCTCATAATGCTGCGAGGTAGATTAAGTAAGTTATCAAATGAATATGATTATGCCGCGAGGAAGCGAGGGATTCATGTGATTTGATCATTGTGAGTATCGTCTTCGTCATCGGAGGTGTGCTGTATTGTCGCTGTCCTGTGCTCACTTTCTTTTCTTTGTTAAACAGTCAATCTGAAACTTAAAGCTGCAGATGAAAAGTTTGCGAAGCTCGAGGGCTAAGGTAGTTCAAGCGGAGGGTCAAGCTAGCTATCATCAGCGAGTCTGCCTTCGTCCTAAGGAGAAATGTTAAAGCAAGCTAATCAAAAGGATAGACCAGCTTTCTACTTCTTTGAATCGGTGAGATGAGGAAGCGTAGCCATAGGTTTCATAGCCCATAAACAACGTGGCGAAGAGATTAATAAGATTCTTGGTGAGATTGATTTGGATCACAAGAAAAACCATGGAGCTAACAAAATTATCAGGCGTCATTCCGCAGCACCCTCAAGTGCTTGCAGGCCCTCCTCCGTTGTTAGCGTTCTTATCATTTGGAAGGATAAACACAGGATAACGCTCTGCTTTCGATAGACCGTGGTTAGTATGCTAGGTTGATCCCGGTTGCTTATCCTTTTTGGGCGTTTTTGTTATTTTTTACTGCAGGCTTGTAATCAATTGCATGTATTAGATCAAACTTTGAGTATTTTAAATGATTTACGTTGAATTTATGTCTACCATCTTTAAATATAATTTTTGTTATTTTGCCTCTTTGAGCTTGTAACCAGCGGATATCAATCTTTGAATTTGATAAAGTGTATTGTTAAATGCGACTCAATGAAGTTGGTATCCCGGAATAAATCTTGTGACCTTACACCCGTCCGGTAACTCCTTGGCAGGAGGATCCTTTGGACGGTGGGGAATCTGACAACATTTAAGGATGTACTCATTAAGTTCGCTGACTTGTAATATTGCGGATATCATTATGTAAAAGTGGCCTCGGTCACCATATAGACACTTACGGAGGAGTTGAGGAGATTGCGTGTGTATGCTCGATATATTAGCTGTGTGTGTTTTGCGGGATATTGCCCAGTATATTGTAGTGGGTATGATCCATGGCACGTAGGATGTCTGCTCTTACTAAGTATAATGTCCAATTCCTAATAATATTGCGTTATCTGACGATTTTACGTGTATGATTTACGACGTAAGGCCTACATCCGCAGGTAACAATTACGCTGATATTTTATTAAGATGACATAGTTTTCAATGTACATTGTATGAAAGTAGTATATACATGTGGTTCATATGGTATGTGTTTTATATAGGTTGTGGGTTTTGAATAAGTGAAATGTGCGTGGGTAATGAATAGGATATGATATTTGAAATGAAAACTTGGATTGATTGAAAAATTAAGGTGCGTTGCTCCTTTGTCAGAGATAGAAACATGTGGATTATTAGAGGTACATTTCTTCTTCTGAAATGTCGCATGAGTGATTGGTCATGGGTGGTATGGCTTGAGGTATTTGCTTCCACGGATGTGAGATTTCCACTGCATATACGCCCAGTCAATCTTAGGCCATTTCTGATGTCATGTATTATGTAGGGTCCTCCCCAAGTTGGTGCTAATTTTCCCCACTTTTTTTCTCATTGGTATTGGGGAATGGTACCTAAAGCATCCGCCCTTCTACAAAATTCTCAATTCTTTTTGACATATTCTCATGAAGCGCTGATTGTTGGTTTCCATTCTTTGCGGTCTTGCTTCTCTTGCCCTATTGAGTGGTCAGAGCCTTTCAACATCATGTCCGTGGTGAGATTCTTTTCCCAGGCTTAGTCTTTGTAGTTGGAAGTAGAATTTCGAGGATAGTGTGACCTCAGTAGGTGAGTAGAAATAGGGGATTCTCATTGGTGATCTTGATGGCTCATATGCCATAGAAACGTTATGCAGCTGTTCACACCATGCGTCCTTTGCTCATCTAAACATTTTAAGAATGAGTGCAAAGTTTTGTTTATTATTACCAGCATCACCGTTGCTTTATTGGGTATATGGGGGTGGTTGTTTTCAAGTCTTGAAAATTATTCGAACGACAAGTCAATATTCTTTCCTTGTGGTACAGTTAAGGCTTCTTCTGCGAGGATGCCAAACCTACAGATGATATTTTGAAAAATAAAAAGTGAAGACAATACGAATCACGAATTCTTGCAGGTGCAGCACCTTACCATTGTAAAATAATCTGGGTTTACCTTCCTTAGGAATCTTCTTTTCCCGATCACCCGATACGAGTGGGCACTACTATAGCCGATACCCATTTCCCCGAAGAACTACGGATATCAACGAGTTCAACTTTGTGTTTGGGCGTGGATTAGATTCTGAGAATCTTTGACGTGCTTAACGTCTTTTTAACGTACTAGTGCATCTCGAATCATGAATTTGGCCCGATGTGTGCATAATGCACACATGCTCTGTGGGGATCTCCTTCACCCAACGATTCCCTCACGTCTCTCGTATATCTTTTCAACAACATATCTCACGATCGGGATAGTGACGAAGTGAGTGGGAATGATTTTAGGTATAAGGCTTGGTCTCTTAGCTCATGCATCCACTGCTCTTATTGCGCCCTTCCCTACTTTGTTTGGTGTCCTGAGTTCCTTCTTTGAGGAAAAGAGTGGTTTAGTCTCGATCTACCTCTGACTATAATGATCGGCCCTCAAGCAGCAGGTATAATGTCCTAGATGCGGAAATGGTAAGATATGCTCTCCAAACATCCTGGTGAATATCGCCTCCTTGATTTGATTGATTAGCTTAGTACCCGTTGCAGGAGTTTGATGGATGGTTGGTACACTCTTGTTACCTTGATTGCTTAGCATCTTGAATTTTTAAGCATAGACGATATATATACGAGGCTTGTCCATGAAGTATACAAGCTCGCTTCTGAGATATCGAAGCGATTTTAGTATTTAGGAGGCGTCGCGCGAAGTATGTATGCCATTAGTGTTTGGTAGCGTACACATTGTATTAAGTAGCCTATACGCCGTATGATCAGTTTAGTGATTAAAACATTACCGCGTATATATCCCTAATTCAATTATCGAAAAGCGGATAGCATGAGTCATCCTTCATATTAGAGTGTTATTGATGCTGGCCTTGAATTCCAATGCAGATAAATGCCCGCGATCTGTCCCATCAAATTAATAGTGATAGCGATGCCTATCCCACAGCGCCCTCTCTATTTTTGAGTATAACAAAGACCTCCCAACGCATTAGGTTCGGCCCCAGCTCAAAAATATTGTTGTCTGGTTTTTCTATTTGCAAGTCACCAGCCTTCCGTCCTTGTATCGTGCTTCCGTCGTCCAAAGGCAATTTCTGAAAATGCCTGTGCGATTTAAGGGTGTTGGAGCTCATAGTGGATGTTGAATTGGTCGGGAGTCGTGCTCCATTTTGCTATTAGTCTCACCATGCCCCTTTGAGATGGTCACAAGGGTGCAGGAAACATGGGATCATTATGTCATGTGTTAAGAAGTACGTTCTCAACTGTAGTGAACCATCTGACGGCTAGGATCATTATTAGTTCTAAATGTGGATTTCGTTCTTGAGTCGAAGTCTTTAACGACGTAGTAGATCAGTTGCTCCTCACTTAAATACGGGTTACGACAGCTATTTGCGCTTCTCGTAAATGTTATTCTTTGCAATGTGGGCCTTAAAACTTCCTCGAGGTCAGTTTAAGAAGGATGAGGATTTCTGTATAAGTATTTCTTAATGCCCAAAAGCTTCTTCAACGTTCTTAAATCATTAATTTAGTCCCTTTTTCATTATGTTGAAGAAAAGGATTTGCATACCTATCGAGATCTTGATGAATCTTCCCGAGGCTGCTAGGGATCCATTGAGCTTTGTACCTCTTCGGTTCTTCGGAGATGGCATGTTTGTTATGGCTCGGATTTTTGGGATCTCTACCTCAATGCCCCTTTTGTCTACGGTGTCCAAGGAATTTTCACGAGGTCACCCCGAAAGTGCATTTTACGGGTTTACCTTCCATGTTGTGCTCTCTCGTGCTCCGAAGATGTTCTTGAGGTCACAGTACAGTGGTTACTTTCTTACTACTGCTTTTTGAGCATGTAAATGCAGCGTAAACCTCTAAAGTCTGCCAGTCCATGGCTTGAAAATAGCATCCGACCATCCTTTGATACGTTGCTCCCGCGTTTGAGCCAGAAAGGGCATTCTTACATGTGACTAAAGACCATAGGGTGTGTAAAATGCCGTGTGTTAACAGTCCTTCTACCTTGAAAATAGTTGGTTGTCCAGGAATATCAGTCCGCCAGACAGCAGCTCTTCATATCCTTCTACTGCATCCCGACTGCTGGTCAATGTTGGGTAATGGATAACTATCCTTTAGGCATGCTTTGTTCAAAGATTGGTGAAGTCGATGGTCCAGCCTCCATTTTCTTTGGTACTATTACCATGTGGAGATCCACATTGGGTATTTGACTTCTTTTTATAGAACAGCTTCTAAAGCGACATTATCCATTTCTATAACGATGCTCATGGCCTGTGATTTCTTTTGTCATCAGGGTGTGCCGGGTTTAATCACGCGGCTCTTTGTCTTGTCTTTTGGGTCCCTATTCCAGCATATGTGGATGGTTCCAATATAAAGAAATCATCAACGTATTCCTTCATGATGTTATCGAGCGAGGCTTGCGTTCTCCGTCCATTAAGTTCTGCTTTGAGTCTTTCTTGGGTTATGTCAAATACCTGTTGGTCTCTTGCCTCAAGGATGTGGTAAACTTTAGTTCCCAGGTGGGGGAATTTCTTTAATTGCTATTTGGTAGTCTCAGATTCTGTGCAGTTAACCTTTGATGTTGAGGCCTCCGTGTTTCCCTCTGAGAGTTCCCTTTGAACAAGCTTTTCCCGAGGTTGTATCCAGGATATTAAGTGATGGCTTTTGTCTTTGGAATCTGTATTACTCCGAGCCTTCTGGTTTCCTTTCTCATCTTCTTCGTTGTTGAGTTGTATTTGCATCGCGTGGCATTCTGCGGAAGCTTGATCGCCTTATCTGTTATTCTAGGGAGTAGAAGTCCAAGGTATTGATGGTAGGTAATTTGCGACTCCCTTGAAGCTTGTGGACCTTGTCTTAGATCCAATAATGGCATTATAGGGCGAAACGTCATTCACCACGCTAAAGCGGTCATCGACTTTCATGGAGCTGTCAAGCCGTAAGACAATATCCCCGGCGATGAAACAGCTGTGTACATTAGTTATGCATAATTGTAGTGTTAGATGAGGAGTTGGTGACCCGTTAAGCTTAATAGATTTAGGCAATATCATCAAAGCAAGACATTTAGGAGCTTCTCCATCGATGAGGATTTTCTTATGTTGCATCCTGAGTTGGCAATGTGAGGATTAATGGGTCATTGTGATCTTCCATGTCGTCCTCAATATCGCCGACGAAAAGTAATTATTCATCACTCCTCGTGCTCTAACCTTCCCATTATCTTTTGTAAAGCTCACATTAATCTTCATTACTTTTCTAGTTGTTTTTCTATTGCCCTTTGCGGAAGCTGATTGGCTCTTTAGCTTTAAGGCGGATATAGGGATTCAATGGGTGCCTCGAGGTAGTTGGACTGCTTCACTCGAATTAGCTCTATCTTCCATTCATTATATTCACTCTATTTTTGAGATCCCACTGCATCTACCAGGCTTTGTCACTTGCTCTCCAGAGATTTTTTGCATTTCTCTTGTCGTGTGTCCGTAGAAAGCGATGAAATACATGATTACTCTTTGAATTAAAAGTGGCGGTTGTTTTTCCTTTAGACCCGGGCAGTCTAAGTGCGATATCAGTCTCCTTTATTGTCTGTGGACAGCTGGTGTTGAGTTCATACTGAACTAGGTCCAAAAGCTTTGTATCCTTTTGTGATAAATCTTCAAGTCCTTTTGGTGTGGGCTGGGCACCATCTACTAAGATTACTTTGATTGTGTAGTGATTTGTTGTGTCTGCGCTAAGTTATCTTTTAATTTCTTACAACCTCATGTTTTCGTGATTGTTAAATCTCCCTCGATGGTTGAGAGGCACATGAATTTCAGCAAACAGGTCATCTTATCAGCCCCATTTGTGATTAATACTCTTTCAAGGATCATGTCCAATAGCACATGTACCTTATCCGTGCCTGGTGATTCTTTGCTGTAATAGCAAGTGAGAAAAACTTGTCACATCTGTGTTCACGACTTTGTTGTGCATGTGAGATTGTAGAAACTTTTGGTGAAGGTGATCATGTGAATCAGCTGCCACTGGCTTGAGGTTATCAAACCAAGATAGCAGGATCTTCAGGCATAAGAAATATCACATAGGCATAGCCTCGTCATCAATCCCTGGCATTACCTGTTGTGTGTATCGTGCAGATTAGGCGAGGAGTCCGCAGACCCGTCATAACATTCAAGGTCAGGGCCAGGACATTTTTGGAATGGTAGCATGTGTTTGTCGTGCAAGGGGGTAATGTTGGCCTCCTTATGTCTGTTCTAGTCTTCCACCTCCTTACTGAGAGCTCTTGAGTTGATTGATCTACTGCCCCTACGCGTTTTGTCCAGCGGAGGGTTCTCATTGCCAAACAATGCTCGTCACAGATAAGAGAACCGTGTCTTTCTTGTGGGTTGTGATGTTGTGGCCTCCTCATTGTCATAGTAGTCCAGGAATTTGCAGTGATGGTCTAGATCAGACGCCTACTGTTCCGCGCATCTCTTTGGGGTATCTTTCTTGGGTTGATTGTTAGGAATGTTTTGAAGATCGTCCCTAGGTCCTTTATTATTTGTGCCGGCCAGAGTTGAAAGCTTAGTAAATCATGATTAAGCTGAATTCCCGAGCTTGGGAGGATCTTCTCTCTTAGTTCTTTGATTTTCTTGAGCTAACAGTGCCACCGCATCCCAGCGTCGTTAGTTGATGCTCTCTGTGCTCCTCCATTTGTGCCAATATTTACTTGTTTGTTTAGTTCGGCGCTTGATTGAGTTCCTTCACCTTGGTGAGCTTGCCCACAAGGATCGTGGTATTGATTTCTCCCGTGTGCTTGCGTCACGGCCTCGATTGTTAATTGGATCCACCTGCCCGGTGGTTGTTACGTCTTGTTAGATTGTCCGGCGGCATCACCAAGGATAGTTGGATCAGCCTAAGCTATAGCCTCCACAGGGTTAATTGCTTTAGTTGCTGACTGTTACTGGAAGCAATCACTTGAGAAGCCCCCTTGTTTGATACGGCTCTGCACTTGTAATGCTTCTTTGCCTCCACGCGATGTTTCCCGCATCTAAGAGCCCGTTGCTTTGCACGATGCATGTTGTCCGTGGGCACATCGTCCTTAGCCCTTTTATACGCTCAGTATTCTGCTTTGGTATGGTCGCTTGAGTGTCTCTTGGTGTTATCTTTGTCTTCCTGTCTTTGTTGCTTTCCATTGCAATAATGTGCACAAAGGACATGGGAGGGTAATCAAGACAGTCATGTAGTGCGACGTTAGTTGACTTTGATTTCATAAATTGATTTCTAGCGGTAATGAGTGTACTAGGGTTGTTAGTTTAGTGAATAGTCACGAGGAACATGGTGAGATGCGTGGTTTGTCAGGATGGGGAAATCATGGGTCGTTATTTGTAAAAGCCCAAATTTTTTGGTAGAAAATTGTGTTTGAAATTCTGAACAAACCTAGATACGTTGTTGAAAACGTAGACATGAACTGTGCGAAAAACGAGTCTAAGGAGCTGGAATCTGTTTGGTAAGGCAGGATACATTTGTTTAAAGGTCACATAATGCTCGGATACTGTTGGTAGAAAACATAGTAGTAAAGTAAAAAAGCAGATACGAGAACAGTGCATTTGTTTCGACCAGGTGCAGGGTTGAGTGGCAGAGCTATGAGGAAAAGATAAATCTTTTTATCGGGACAAGGTCCACTGTTTCTAGCCTTAGGTGTGAACACGAGAATGGGGTCTCTGTTTCCCGTGATCACAAACAATCTTTATAAACCCCCATAAATGCCTTTGAGGTGTAAAGTGTATAATATACCCCGAGAGGATGATGATTCATGAATTCCAAACCCACTCTAGCTTGTCATGATCTCATCATCATCCACGAGTTTTTAGGTCTAAGATATGAGTATGTAGATGAAACTATCGATGCAAAATGTAAAAGAGGCAGAGGAGAGTTCCACGTGGTTTGTTACTAGGAAGCATCCAGGATGAAGAGATTTCCTATAAATAGCGATTACAAAGATGATCACAAGATCGTGTGGCCATTGACCACTTGAGCTAAAACTCTCACTTACTTCTCCTATTCTCTCTCCTCCCTCTCCTTGATCATAAGTGGAGGAGTATACATATTTATAGCTGGATGGTGGGTCCACTTGTGACAGCCAGAGTTGCGAGATCTTATCTTCTTGTACTCAGTCGTAGTCCCTTGAGCTATGTCACAAAAGCCCTATTTGAGTCATGAGACTTCTATGTTAACCCTCGTTTCCATCAGTTAGTACATGACGTGTTCTACAGAAATTTGTGATAAATGCAGGTGGTTAGGGGAAAGCGATCGATCCGTGCAAGTCTTTAACTCAGTCCTCTTGTCCGCATCATGTCGGTCGGACTACCTCAGCCAGTGGTCCATATCTTACCTCATTGGTATGGTTAAAACCATCCCTTGGTACTATGCGGGACTACCTATCTCTAAAATTATCCTTAATTACAGCCGTCGGTCTTAAACAAATAGCACGTTGTCTACGTGCCACGGATGCCTATGTATCATCCAGCACGAGTATTAGCCTCCCGTGGACTGCGTTAGTGCACGTGTGATGGAGATAAATAAGTGCACTTACAAACGTATATATAATTAGCTAAAACATATATATTGTCGGACTTGCTTGGAGAGGGAAAGATGCATGTATATAATTGATTATCTCTGTCTAAGGCTTAGTTTGGTATTGCTGCAACTTTTGTAAAAGCGGCTTCTTCTCTTTGTGCGTTCTTTGTCTTGTCTTGTGAGAAAAAGCAGTTAGAAGTTTGGTAAAATATTAATTAAAGTTGAAGGCCGATTTAAAAAGCAATCAAGTGTGTTTGGTAAACTTTCGTGATTCAACCATAGTTGTTGTAGCAAATGACAAAAACAGGACATATCTATAATGGTAGGTTTATTCAATTTTATGGGGTTTAAAAATAATTAATTATTTTACTATATAATATTAATATTCATACTAATTACCACTTATTATTATGATTGTTAAAAAAATATTTTGATTAAATACTTATATATATATATATATATTTCAAACAAAAAATGAAACTAAAATTAAGTAATTATTTAATATTTTTTAGCTATCATTAACAAATTAAATGAAATGGTATATAAAATAGTTTGAAAAATTAAAAATTAAAGAATGCAATATAAGAAATAGTAAAAAATTGATTGTATATAAATTTAAGGGTAACTTTTGTCATTTATAAAATAAAAGTAGGGATAAAAAAAGATAAATAAGTCATTAAATTTAGGTGGGGCCACACCATGCTTTTAAGCTTTTAAAAGCTCCTCCTCCCCACTTTTTAAAAATTGGGAGGAATTTGGGAAGTCTTTCAATAAAAAGCACTTTGATTTTTTTTTACCAAACACTAATTTCAAAAATTATTGACATAAATAGCTTTTGAAAGTGCTTTTGAGAAAATAAAAGCATTACCAAACCAAGCCTAAATAAATCAACCAATTCTTGGTACACCTACTACTTAAAATACCGGTGATGCTATTCAGCTCCCTACTCTGCTCCCTCCAATCTAAACCCCACATCTGGGAAATGGTGAACCCCACTTGTACCTGAATGTGATTCAAATCATAGATGGTTGGAGGCTACCCGTTCCCCAACCATGGTCAAAAACTTGGAAGGGAAGGCGATGGACACATATGGCTATATCAACCTTGAAATCAAGGTGGGAGACACTCTAACACATGGAAAATTCCACATCCTCAAAGAACTCTCAAATTACGACATGACTCTGGGGCGCGCATGGGTACACAGCAACAAAGCGAAGTTAAGAGCATCCCCTCTGCCGATGACGGTATCCAAAAGAATTTCCAACAAGCCGTCCAACTTGGAAGATTACATGTTGTCGTATCAACAACTTACCAATGTAACTCAATTGCCTGGAGAAAGCCCATCGACGTTCATCCGCAGATTCCGAGCACAAGTAAGCCTGGTTAAACAACCCTTTCTACACCCAATCACCTCTCCTCTCGGCCAGGCATGGGGACTCGGTCCGATTATCAACCCGGGCGTCATTAGGAGATGTGAATGGGACATCGGGCCTTTCAAGCGCTTTGTCAAAAATCTGGAAGCGGTTACAACCAAAGATGACGAGCTCAAAAATCAAGTGGTTGCGCAACTGATAAACACGTAAGTGCTACATTTTATACCCATATTTATATTAGCCAGGACTCGATATTTTGGCTAATATCACTATTTTGATGTTTTTATAGAAAATACAAGCAACTTCGGTCATCCGAAAATAATTGGCTAAATTGGAAGCTAATTAGTGTTTGCGACGAAAACGACCAAAATGTAGCTGGCTTGGTATTTCTGTGTATCACCAGCACTTATATATCATGGCACCAGAGGAGTCAGAGATAAGTGATACTCCAGAGGAGTATTATTTTATAGCCAACTTCTTGGTTATTCCATTTCCCGGCCAGGAAAGCCACCAAGTGGAACAGGGAATTGTTGTCTACTAAAACACATGGACACATCAGAGCCTAACAGATGTGACGTGGCAACTTTACAGCAGATGGTGATTGTGGGAACATCAAGGGCATCGAAGGTGTACTGGTGATAAATATGAGCTTATTCTCAAACTGCCGATTGCACAGCAACGATGATGAGAGAATGGAAGCTAGTCATGTGTAGTCGACTGAAGGTTAGATGGCCAGAGAACAGCAATTGCTGGTGGTAGCGTCGACAACAACATGGTTGGAGTTGTTCTGGTGGCAGAATGGGTAGAGAGTTAATGGAGATGTATTATGTGCAGTCGATGGTGATGGTTCGACAGCAGCTAGCGAAGTCAATGGGGTTCTGGCAGTTATTGATGGTTTGGATTGTGAAGAGATGTTGCCAAGAGGAGCTGTATTTGTTTATCTTTGGTCGAAATGGTGTCGATCAATGGCGTACTGCAGTCTCGATTGCACCAGCAACAAATGGAGGTTTGGTTCGACACAATGGGCATAATGTTTAACTGTCCCTGATATCAGTCGTAGGTGGTCTCAGATGGCCGGATTTAAGAAAGAACGGAGAAAGGAAATCAGTGTGGCAGTGGACAAAGTGGGTTCCTACTATTAGTGAGTTGAGTGCTGGTCGGAGAATGGATTCACTATTGGTAGTTTATGAAGCTCAGAAATGCAGGAAGAAGCTCAGGCATGAACGGACAAAAATTGGAGTTGTGACCAAGACCTGGACGGACGATGAAGGAAGGTGTTCATACGGTCAAGCTGGACTTAGGCGTTGTGGTCTGAATTCGGAAAGTTTAGACTAGGAAGGTTCAGAAAATGCAAAGATGAGAATGGAAAGAGACATGCAGCGGCCGGACTTGGTTGGAACCTCAGTATATGGATATTGGACTGGGCCTTGACAGATTTTGCGAGGTTTTATGTCAGACTTGAAGCAGCACCTATATGAAGAGAAACGAACAGAGAGGAAATGGAAGTCGGCTGCAGAGCCGAGAAGACGCCGACGAACAGAAGCAAAAAGGCATTGCAAAGGCATTGCAACTACATGCCGAAAACAGAAAAAAGGGTTTGATTTTAGTCTGTTTCGTTGAGCTCTTGCTAGATTACATTGTAACTAGGGTTTATGGGTGAAACCATTTTGGGTATCAGGCTACTTTGATTTGATTTGATTTGATTATATAGTAATAGACTATTATGATTTGAATAGATTAATTCTTGAATAATATTTATAGATTGATCGAAAATATAAGTTGTTGCTTCATCGGTTTTAAAAACCTTTGTGCTTAATGAGTTAGTTTTACAAATATGTTTGTCTTATTATTTCATGATTCATGCTTGGGTTGTATTATCTTTGATGGGTTATGCTTAAAAATCCAGGATAAAATTTGTGAATTATATTTAGTTTCGTATAACTTCTCACGATGCAATTTGATCGTGCATGCTTAGATTCAGTCTTTTGATGTGCTATGCTTAGGGTATACCAGTGATATTTGCGACTCTAATATATATAATAGGTGATGTTCATAGAACGAATAATAAACAAATATATTCATAATTATGTTTCATTTCAGTACTTAAACAGAAGTAGTGGTGGATACCATAAAACCCTGGTTACCGAGCTTCCCATTGAATTTAGTATGTTAGTATAATTTTATTATTTCTTTTTCAAGTCTAAAAATCCAAAAATATCATTGCAGGTTAATCGATTAGAGATACTGATTATTGATATTTCCACCGCTCCTTGTGGGAACGACCCGTACTTTCCTCTGTCTACTAGTTAGATACCGTGCGATTGCGGTTATCACTTATATGGTATTCCCATATCCTATCAGCAACGCCTAAACCCGTTTCAAATTGGAGATGTGGTAGTCAAGACGACCTTGTTTCAAGTTGGAGATATAACAGTGAAGATAGTCGCTCAACCCGATCCGCCTAAAGAAAAGGAAGACGAGCCATACCTGGTGGCGGATTTTATCTTGGGAGGTTACTGCAAACTCATCAATACCGAAAAATTGGAAGGTGTGACGATTCACTCGCGATGCCCAAACCCTTCAATACCTAAAACGCTGTGCTACCTTCACCTCCAGCGTTATCCTTTCAGCATTTTCTTCAGCATTTTGCCCTTTTCACGCAATGATTGTAACCTCTCTAAAATTGTTGCGCCGCTTGCATTCATAAATAGAGTTTTCAATTTCAATTAAAAGAACATTTTTCCTTAAAAAGTTTCCCAAATCATCTTAAAGGAAAAATACGGAGTAAACCCAAACTCTCACAGAGATATACCCGACAATTGAAAACCAAAGAAATCAAACCACCACAAAAATATTCATCCAAAAGTACTGAAGAAGGGAATATGCAAGGAAGATGATCATCAGGCGGAAAAACAGATATCTTTTCAAAAATATTCGACTTCAAATCTCACCTAACGCTCTACTAGTTTTCGGGATGTGTGACAACGATGTCAAGCAAGGAGAACCCCGAAACAGGTCGGTTGAACCTTTAAACCATTGTTGTTATTTCCCCTGTGTCTCGTTATTATGGGTGATGTCGGCGTTCGGAGGCATTGGTTGCGCAGCAGGCCGGCTAGTACCTGTGGCAAATTCTATCCACACTATTTGTGTATGGCGTCTGTCCATCTACTGGGTGGCTAGAAGGGGCGAGCAACATATTTTCACATAAAGGGTTTTTGGATATTTTCAGTACGAAGGTTTTATTAATTCATTTAGAGATGTGAAACCATAAAAGCCGAATAACAAAAAGTTACTTGGTGAAGCCCTAACCATCATGGAAACAAGAAAGTGAAAGTAAACCTTTGGAATATCAAAAGCGGCTACACACCGGAAGAAATAGCAAAAGTGGAAAAACCGGTCGTTAATGGCGGGCCCTTTTGGATCAATAACGCCTTCATCAAAGCTTTTCAAGCACTTTCCCAAAGACCTTTTCTGGCAGCAAACGTTCCGTCCGTACGCCGCTTTAAGCAGCTAGCCGACCTCAGCATCCCATCCAGAAGCCGTTTCGGCAGAAGTAGCATCCACATCATGTCCGGCGTTTGTTTCAACAGCAGTCCCAGCGTATGTTTCCATGGCTTCTCCAATGGCCCCAACATATATTGCCTCCGTCTCCTCGTCCGCCTTGACGACATCCTCAGTGTATGTTTCCATGGCTTCTCCAATGGCCCCAACATATTCCGTAACCTAGCCGGCTAGAAACATTCACCATTCTGCGGACCAAGTTGCAGTGCCACCTATTGTTAGTAGCCAAAGTTGTAGAGATGAAGCCAGCACCCCATGGCCAAACCAAATTTATGCGAAGCCGTCGATGCAAGGATTGCAGATTCCTCGTGCCTCCTGACAAAGGTTAACCAAATATTCTTGACAATCTCTTTATGACTTGTTTCGATTTTATCCTCGTTTGTCACCATCTCATGCTTACCCCGCAACAATGCCATTGTTCCGAGCTAAGCAGGGACTTAATGTTGATGGTGGTTTTTAAATTAGGGTTAAAATCGTAAAATTTTGCATCTGATGTGACGTTACTCTGCAAGGAAACAGAGCCACGTGTGCTAAGCTCTCCACTGGCATACTTATTGAAACGCTCAATACAATTACATGAAATTTATCCAGACTGGAGAATATAGCAACCATCCCAGATGTTCAGTGAATTCCGGTGCCTCGCGTATATTCCCTTAATATAAGTTCCTCTGAATGCCTTATATGTTATGTTCTCCGGCTGAACCCTTAATGTTGATAGGGCATGACGATTTGTGTTCACTCACAGCAGAGTAACACGAATCTCCAAGTATCAAGGATAAGGTCTTTGTATAAGGTATTCGAATCAAAAAAGCATGCTTCTCTCTCTGGCAATGAACTTAAAAGAACTCTGTGTCAACACATAGAACTCAATCAATCGTCCTGACTAACTTACATAAGTTCTGGTTTCGCGCCTCGCGCAATGTAAAAAACCTTGCTTGTCAAAATTAAGCCTAAGTAATTAATCCGTCATGGATTAGTAGGTGCAGAACCTCGCCCAGAATAAGAAAACAGGGAGCAGCAGTAGCAAAGTGAGATACGCCTTAGGACAGCTAGCGCCATTAGCCATACCCCGACCCTATTTCTCTCGACCAATCATGTCGCTTTAAACTTGCCACACACACACAAGTTGTGGCTGGGCCCATGCTAGTCGGCCCAATTTCTAATCGACCAATCAGAACGCGCCAAAGCCGTCACACTCTCACCAGAAGTGTGGTCACGCCTTGTGTTTCGCCGGCCCCCTTTTGTGACCAATCAAGTTGTTCTAAACTTGCCACCATACGTTAAAGGCCAACACACCCTGCCGCGCCACCTTGCTAAACTGACAAGCCAAACGCGCCCTACCACAACAACATATTAGTTGACATGCCAACATGCCACTCTACCGCGGCAACTTCGCAACATGACAACTTCACAGCATGCTACCTCGCAAACATGCCACTTCATGGCAACCTGCCATAAATAGCCACCCACGACAATTCCTACTCATATGGCCGTTTCCACACTATGGCCTTGTCATAATTCCTTTGGCATAGCCATGGCGTCGTTTGCACAAAAGTAGTGCCATGCCGGAGTCGCATGCCACGCGCACTAATTAGTGTTTCGACATGTGAAACCCTAATTCGGGCAAATTGCTACCAAAGCCAAATAATGTTTCCCGGAGCGATGGGATTGGCGTGGAAACATGACCAATGTTGCCACGCCACATGTGGGCCCGACTCCACGGCGCCAAAACCAAGCCTTGGCCACGCCAAGACCTAATTCTTCCACGACATCTTGGCCACGCCAAGCTCTAATTCTTCCACGACACCTTGTCCATGCCAAGCCCTAATTCTTCCACGGCGAATTCTTCCACGGCACCTTGGCCACGCCAAGCCCTAGTTCTTCCACGAAGAATTCTTCCACGACGCCAAACCCTAACTTTGGCCGCGGAGCCAATTTTTAGTTTTGGCCATACCGTAACATCACCGGCATACCGCTATGCCACGTCTACGCCATTGGCATGCCGCTATGCCATGGCTACGCCACTGGCATGCCATTAGCATGTGGCTGACGCCACTTCGCTATACAACAAGATGTGGCCATAATCAATGGAAATCCTTCTTCATGAGATGCAATCTCAGCCATCCAAGTTCGCTACTCAACTGATGGACTTGTGGCAACTCTTAGGCGACCAACCGCATAAACCCAACGACCATGGCTACGCAAGGCGCCACTTGCACCATCGTGCCACTGGCATGCACAAGTCATGCCGCAATGTCACTGCGCCATTGTCAGGCGCCAACACAAGGTAGCCACAATCAACGGCTACCCTTATTCATAAGATGCGATCTCGGCCATCGAGTTCGCTACCAAACCGTAAGCTCGCGACAAGTGTTTGGCGACTAGCCAAATGAGCCTAGCATCACATGCTATTTACTGTGACAAAGACTCGATTTTAAATTTCCACACGTAGCAAAGTGCTACATGTTTTCCACGAAAACACTTGAGACATAAAAATATGTCATAAACCGGGGATGCTCATGGGTATTGTTCTGCGGTTTACTGACGTGTAGCGTGCAATGCGCCCGGATTACAAGAAAGTGTCATGAAGTGGGATAATTAGTGGTGGTGAAAAGTAACGGTGTAAATAATTCATTTCCTTCATCATGGAAGCGTAATGACCGGTGGTTACACACAATTCACTTCCCTCATCATGGAAGCATAACGCCTAACTGTTACACGTTACTCTTTTCTTCCACCACTTAATCGTTTCCACTTCCCCTCTCCGAGACCAGGGTACGTATCACTATGACTTGTATAAATAGGTCTCACCTATTTCCACCAAACAACAAGTTTGGTCAGGAGAGCATTACAACATCCGAGGTCTTTTCATCCATCTAGCGATTCAACTTTTCCACAAAAGCGCCCACACTTCCCGAATCAACTATTATGGTCTCACCTTTCTTCGGCTTCCCTCCCACGGATGGTGGTTTTAAACAATGGGTAAAATCGTAAAACCCATGACCTAGTGTTACCGCAACACATTAACTAAGAGCATTTAACTCGGTGTAAATAATTAATAGGGCATTTTTTCAAAATGCCGGTTAGGGTTTTTCAACACATTCCAAAAAATAGCATCTTTGCAACCATGGCAACAATGCCAAACCAAGCATGGCAAATAATGCCAAACTGAAGCCCATCTCATGCACCATGGCAACAATGCCAAACCAAGGCGCACCGCGCACCATGGCAACAATGCCAAACCAAGCCGCATCTTTGCGCACCATGGAAACAATGCCAAACCAAGCCGCACCCTCGCGCACCATGGCAACAATGCCAAACCAAGCCGCACCACCGCGCACCATGGCAACAATGCCAAACCAAGCGCACCTCACGCACCATGGCGATCCAAGCCGCTATGCCTTTGGCCCACGCCAAATATAGCGCCCTAGGCTTGCAAGACTTGCAACTAGGTCAACATGGCTGCGTCGTGCCATTGGCACATGCCAACACGCGTCGTAAGCCATATTTCCAAGCCGCTATGCCTTTGGCCCATGCCAAATATAGCGCCCTAGGTTTGCAAGACTTGCAACTAGGTCAACATGGCTGCGACGTGCCATTGGCACATGCCAACACGTATCGCAAGCCATATTTCCAAGCCGCTATGCCTTTGGCCCACGCCAAATATAGCGCCCTAGGTTTGCAAGACTTGCAACTAGGTCAACATGGCTGCACGTGCCATTGGTTTTACATGCCAACACGTGTCGCAAGCCAAATTTCCAAGCCGCTATGCTTTGGCCCACGCCAAATATAGCGCCCTAGGCTTGCAAGACTTGCAACTAGGTCAACATGGTACACACGCGTGCCATTGGCACATGCCAACACGCGTCGCAAGCCATATTTCCAAGCCGCTATGCCTTTGGCCCACACCAAATATAGCGCCTAGGTTTGCAAGACTTGCAACTAGGTCAACATGGCCGCACGTGCCATTGGCACATGCCAACACGTGTCATAAACCATATTTCTAAGCCGTATGCCTTTGGCCCACGCCAAATATAGCGCCCTAGGTTTGCAAGACTTGCAACTAGGTCAACATGGCTACACGTGCCATTGGCACATGCCAACACGTGTCGCAAGCCATGTTTCCAAGCAGCTATGCCTTTGGCCCACGCCAAATATAGCGCCCTAGGCTTGCAAGACTTGCAACTAGGTCAACATGGCTGCACGTGCCATTGGCACATGCCAACACGTGCTCGCAAGCCATATTTCAAGCCGTTGTGCCTTTGGCCAATGCCAAACATTGCGCCTAGGTTTGCAAGACTTGCAACTAGGTCAACTTGGCCAGCACGTGCCATTGGCACATGCCAACACGTCTTGCAAGCCATATTTCTAAGCCGATATGCCTTTGGCCCACGTCCAACATAGCGCCCTAGGTTTGGAAGACTTGCAACTAGGTCAACATGGCCGCATGTGCCATTTAACATGCCAACACGTGCCGCCAAGCCATATTTCCAAGCCGTGTGCCTTTGGCCCATGCTAAACATAGCGCCCTAGGTTTGCAAGACTTGCAACTAGGTCAACATGGCCACGTGCCATTGGCACATGCCAACACGTCTTGCAAGCCATATTTCTAAGCTGATATGCCTTTGGCCCACGCCAACATAGCGCCCTAGGTTTGGAAGACTTACAACTAGGTCAACATGGCGCACGTGCCATTGGCACATGCCAACACGTCCGCAAGCCATATTTCTAAGCGCTATGCCTTTGGCCCACGCCCAACATAGCACCCTAGGTTTGCAAGACTTGCAACTAGGTCAACATGGCGCACGTGCCATTGGCACATGCCAACACGTCTTGCAAGCCATATTTCTAAGCAGCTATGCCTTTGGCCCGGCCCAACATAGCGCCCTAGGTTTGCAAGACTTGCAACTAGGTCATATGGCGCACGTGCCATTGGCACATGCCAACACGTGTCGCAAGCCATTTGTAAGCCGCTATGCCTTTGGCCCACGCCCAACATAGCGCCCTAGGTTTGCAAGACTTGCAACTCGGTCAACATGGCCGCATGTGCCATTGGCACATGCCAACACGTGCCGCATGCCATATTTCCAAGCCGCTATGCCTTTGGCCCACGCCAAACATAGCGCCCTAGGTTTGCAAGACTTGCAACTAGGTCAACATGGCCGCACGTGCCATTGGCACATGCCAACACGTGCCGCAAGCCATATTTCTAAGCGCTATGCCTTTGGCCCACGCCAAATATAGCGCCCTAGGCTTGCAAGACTTCAGCTAGGTCAACATGGCCTTGCGAGCCATTGGCACATGCCAAACACACACGCTGGTAGCCTAACTTGCAAAAACCGTGCAACCTTACCACCAAGGCATTCCGCGCATGCCATTGGCACATGCCAAACACACACGCCGGTAGCCCAACTTGCAAACCGTTAACCTACCACCAAGGCATTCCAAGCACATGCCATTGGCACATGCCAAACACACACGGCTGGTAACCTAACTTGCAAACTGCGATGCAACCTACCACCACCCAGGCATTCCGCACATGCCATTGGCACATGCCAAACACACACGCTCGGTAACCTAACTTGCAAACCATGCAACCTACCACCAAGGCATTCCGCACATGCCATTGGCACATGCCACACGCGCCACTAGCAGCGCCACTTGCACTAAGATGCAACCAACACTCGGGTTATCGACTGCAAACTCGGGGATGCTTCTTTAGGGTTTTGGTTTGGCCAGTCACAAAGATGCGCGTACACTACGCTCATATTAAGAAAAGCGTGAAAAGGAATAAAGCGGTCAAATAAAAGAGGAAATAATGGTGAAAAACGTTTTCACCCATTAAACCATCGGTTACCACCTCTCTCATTATTTCACCCTTTACTCTCTTCTTCCTTCATGAGGCCAGTGCGTTTCAATCTCGACTTGTATAAATAGGTCTTACCTATTTCCACCAGACAACAAGTCTCGGTCGGGAGAAAAATACACCCTCAGGAAAGGCAACTTTGCAAGCTCTCCAAAAGCTTTCATCTCTTGCAAGCTTCCCAAGCTTCTACTTTCGATACAAGTCGAGATACTACTCTCCTCAACACCTTTCTTTGCCCCTCCCAAATCAACCCTTCTCCTCCACTTTGTGACCGAAACAAGTCTGGAAACAGCCCCGTTTCTTGGTTTAAGTGGGACTTGTACAGAAGGTATTGATCTCTCGAATCTAAAAGTGTATTTTGTCAGCTAACTTAAAATAGGTAATAAAAAAGATGTTTTACACGCTTTCGTCTCTAATTAAGTTTTCATTGCATCTGTAAACCGATAGGAGCTTTGTTGAATTCTAAATTGGGTTAAGTGGCAAAATGACCCGAAATAGACCCCAAGGTTGTGAAAATGTCCCGGACGTCAGGGAAAAGATTAAAATGCCTCATTCCATTAGTTTTGGGGCATTTTGATCAAAATTGGGCATCTTGACCAGTCAATGGAGTTTTGAAATTCAATTTTTATCCATCTTAATCAAAACGCCCCAATCCGCCACCGCCACCGCCACCACCAAACGAACAACCACCAACCACCATCGCGCCACCACCACCACCACTACCACTAGAACAACCACTACCAACACCACCGCCACCGCCTCCTCCTATACCACCACCACCACCACCACAACTACCACCGCCGCCACCACCACCACCGCCACTATCACCATCGCGCCACCACCACTACCACTACCACCGCCACCACCACCATCACCGCCACCACCACCGCCACTATCACCATCGCTGCCACCACCAATACCACCGCACCACCACCACCACCACCACCACCACCTGAATCCTAAATCCTGAACCCCAAACCCTGAACCCTAAGCCCTGAACCCTGAATTTTAAACACTGAACCCTGAATTATGAACAATGTACCCTGAAGGGCAATTTCGACTACTTAACTCTCTCTAACGGAAAATCTAACGGAATGAGGCATTTTAATCTTTTCCCTAACGTCCGGGGCATTTTCACAACCTTGGGGGTCCATTTTGGGGTTTTTTGTCACTTAACCCTTCTAAATTTTTACTCCTTATTTCTCATTATTTTAAGAAGTCTGTTTTCCATTTCTACGGTGCCCAAAATGGACAACTTTAATGAAATTTTACCTTCCAGAATCCACCAACCTTACTACCTTAGGAATTTTTTTTTCTACTCCTTTCTAATTAAAAATAATTTTTTTCTTTCTTTCTTCGAAGTTTTAGAAATCCATTCTCTATTTCGACGGTGCCCAAAATTAGAGGTGTAAACGTGTCTGCTAGACAAGATGCCCGCACACGAAGTCGCGTGCTTCCACGTGCCATGTGTCGTCTCAGTCTTTGTGCCAACAACGATTTAAACGTGTTGTCTTGCCGTCTTTGTGCTTTATTAGTCAAAATCTAGGCACAACACATTACACGGGCACAACACACGAATAAACGTGTCGTCTTTGTGCCGTCTTTGGCACACGTGTTATAAACAATTTGAAATCACTTAATGTATACATTAAGTCGGACTTATCACAATAATTTAATTAGACAACATATCATTTGAAATTATTTCAAGTAAAATTAACAAGTTTATTCAATAAAAAGAAATAGCCCATCAAATATAAAATTGGATTATTGTCATGTAAATTAATGTTCTAGTTAAATATAGGTGACGACATTATAACAACGATATTGAAATATATTTTCCAAATATTAAGGTATTATATGTGTTATTATAAATAAGCCAACATAAAATGTTAAAAACTAGCTAGAATAGTGACTCTTTTGTGAAATACACAAAAAATGTGATGTATTATGCCTTGTTATATGGTGTATTTGTACATGTTATGACGTGCTCTCTTAACGTGTTGTGCTGGGCTGGGCCACGTGCTTATCCGTGCCGTGTGCTGTGTTGTGCTACTGTGCCAATTAGTCAAACCCAGCACGTCCCATTTAACTAACGTGATGTGCCGTGCTGGGCTAAGTCACGTGCTGGGATGGGCTGGGCTGTGCTCAAATTTTAACGTCTTTGTCTTTGCGGCTTGTCTTGGGCACAGACCCAATTTACACCTCTACCCAAAATGGATAACCTTAATGAAATTTTACCTTCTACCAGCCTTAAGAATAGGAATTCTTTTTTTCTTTGATCGGTAAATTTGGTGAGTTTTGAATTCAGGTCACTGGTATCTTCACTCAGCGACTTTATCATTGTACTACAGTGAATTGGCAGCCTTAGGAATTCTCAACGGATACTTCCAACAAACTCATCCATTGTCATTTGGGATAAACAAGGGATGACCGGATTCTTTCCGTTGCTAAAACACCAAATACTATCCTAAAATATATAACGGATTTGGATATCCATTATTTTATTCAGAAATGTAACTATTCTGATACAAAAATATCCGTGTCCCGAGTTAATAGTTGATCTGTATGAATAGATGCGTATATCCATATCCACAACTCTTTATTTATTTTCTATTTCGTTTTTTTTTTCAAATTTTAGTTAAGATTAAGAATGCTTATCAAAATAAATCAAAGAATAGGACAAATTCTTCACTGTGAACATAACCATAGGGAAGGTAATCAAGTAACGGATGGTGTGGCAAATTATTCAAGGGAGGGAAGCCAAGCGAGAAAGTTATCAAAAACAATATGGGATCAGGCAATCCTCCTTTTCTCCATTCTATCAAATGACTATATGTATGCAAGACCTGATTTCATTTTTTTCTCATGCTTCAAAAAAACAATTAGTTAAAATTTTACACAAAAATCAATTGTAAACGTCTTTATCTTTATTTCTGTTTATCCTTTAGTATTAATTTTTTTTTTTTTTCTGATATGACAGGATAATATCCAATTATGCGGATAAAATTTGGATACAAGTTCCACGAAAATGTAGAAGTGAAAAGGCCTTCTATCAAACATACATTTAGCCGAACTCAAATTCACCAAAGACTATCTCGTACAACAATGAGTACGGCCAAAATTTCAGAGGTTACCGAAATCCATATTCATATAAAAATAACAATAGTCGCCACTTGATCAACTAGATTTGTACAATCGGATTTGATAACCCCCGTTAATTAATATTTGTACGAAGTTGGCTGCTGAAGAAGGAGTTGATAACTTCCCTAGTTCTTTCGTTTCGAAGCATGAAATCCCACCAAAGATCAACTTCCTAATGTGGTGTTGTGTGCATGGAAAATTGAACTTCTTTCACATACTTAACATAGAGGGATGAGATTATATGACTGTTCTGGGTTTGTGGTAATGACTATGACACAAGGCCGTTTATTTGTTCAAGGTATCTCACAGAGTCTGGTATTTACTAGTTCCTAAAGAAGGTGGCACTACAACAAAAACATACATGGATCATTCTTAGAAAGTGTGATCTAAATACTGGCTGTCTGTGATCTTTGCCAGTATAATCTAAAGGGTGATTTATAGATAACAACTCTCTTGTAATGAAAAGTGTGATCTTACCCTGTGCAAAGAACTCAAGGCTTTCAAAAGTTGAGATCTAAAGTCGGGGTTTTAAAAGACAAATCTAGAGAAAAGTGTGGTCTTTCTCTAAGTTTTCAATTTAAATTTACCATGTATAAATAATATATTTCCATTCCATTTCTGCACCTGTAATTCAAATCCAAAACTGATATAAACAAAATCCGAAAGGGCTAACAGAAAAACTACAGATTTCATTGCTCATTGAATCAAATTCATTTATGAAACATAAACAAATAGAAAAATTACACATTTCTGTCTACTTGTTTAACTCAAATCAAGGGGTACTAAATTATAGATCCTTTAAAATCAGAAGAAGATGGACGAAGTTTAATTACTCAAACCAGGAGTACCAAGACTCAGTTCCTTTACATCAGGAGGAGATGCGCAAAGTTCACTCAAACTAGGAGTAACAAGTTCCTCTGCATCCAACTTTTCAGAATCCGGGGGTTGCTTCCTAGTGAAAATTAAGAGAAAAGGTAAGATATTTTAAGCAATTATTGCACGGACACCACAAATGATCAGTTCAAAGTTTCTTATCTGCATATAAATGATGAAGACGTACACACTAATATGACTGCCATCTGTCTCTCCGTATTGACAGTTGATAGTTATAAACGTATGAGCCATACAAAATGTCCAATATGCATGCTTCAATGTGTAATATCAACAAAACAAAAACAAAAATTATTTAAACAACAAAACGAAACCACATGAGCCTACTGCAGGATCCAACTCAGATAAGTTGGACAAAAGGAATGCAACAAAAGCCTACTGCAGGATATAACAATAAAAATTTATTATAACACGACTATCAATACTCAGATACCGCGAGCTAAATTTACTGAAAAAAGTTAGCTCTTGCATGCGACTGCAGGGGGAGACTATACTAAGAGACAATTTCCGTAAACAATACCTAAGTATCTCAAATGCTGGACAGCAATACTAAAGGTGTGATTTCAGTAACAAATAAGACAATACTTCAACACTACAAAAGGAATTGTCCATAATCCTACTCTATTAACTGTGCCTGTTCTAAAGCTGACGTACTCAAATAAAATATGAAATTATAAAAAAGTTAACAAGACTTGTGACTGCAGGGGAAGGCAATCTTAAGAGACAATTTCCACTAAGAAAATCTAACAATGTCTAATGCTGAACAACAATTGTGCGACTTCAGTAACCTAGAATCTTCAAATTCCAACAAAACAAATATGATTTTGATACTGTTTAAATGGACAAAAATGTAAAAATAGGCAGGATGTAAACAGTTTTATCCTACCCATTTTCAAATATTTTTTCTTATTTTTAATTTACATCGGATGCATCCGTTTCATCCTTACTATTTTTAAGTTTAAGTCGGGATGAATCTGTTTCATCCTTGCCATTTTTTTAGTGTCCATTTCACCCATACTAATTTTTTACTCATCCATTTGAACCATGTTCTAAAAATATTTGGACAAATGACCCATTTTCCAGGTTTTCTTTTTTTTTTTATTCTTCGTTGTATGCTAAGGTAGTTGCTCTCACTTGCTGACTGATTTTTAAATTTTTCGATACATAATTTTCACAATGATTTATATAAAACTTGCTCCAAATCAGTGAGGTTTTCTCTTTTTTGGGTGTTTATCATATCTCCTGGCTCAGTAGGTAGGGTTGTTATAGGAGTTACCAAATTTTGTAGTGGTTACCAGATTCGACATAGAAAAAAGGGTAGAAAAGCAAACTAGTAATCGTGTATAATTTGATAAGTCATGCAAGTTTATAGTTTGAGCTTTAAACTACAAACTCGTGGGTATTGATGTTTGCAAAATTAGAAACAGTGGATGAATAAAATTGCCATGCCTTTGTTAAAAGGAACAACAACATTGCACTCCTTAGTGGTTCTGATTATAACGAAAAACACTAAATGTTTTAAACCTGGTGAATCATTCAAACTAATAATGCATATATTATATATAGAATCAAGGTTCCTACCTCATATTTCTTAATTAATCTGAATTTACTGAGGCGAAAAAATGTTGCACACCCTTCAAATACGTAGTCTCTTTTAGCAGGTAAGCAAGCTATGTAATCACTTCCTAAATAGTTTTTAGAAGCAATTTTCAAATTTGTTACTAATAGATGGTTGACGGACTTCATTTTCGATCTGAAATCCAGATAAAGATGTAGTATTAGAAAAACCTTTTCGAAACACCCTATATAGAACAGTATCAAGACTCAAAGTACCAATATTACAACTTCAAGAATACACGTGGAAGGTGGAAATGAGATATATGTATACCAGAACAGCCAATTTCTCCAAACTTGGGCATAAAGAACTCCTCAAAGTGATCATGTTGTACCTAATTAACAGAAAACACCATATTATACGGCATAAAGAACTATTATTAAGTTAATTCGTCTCAGAAGCTTCATACGGCATAAAGAACTCCTCAAAGCTTCATACGGCATAACTACACCATATTCTTTGCAGCTTCGGAATTTAGCTTCATACGGCGCAAGTTCTACCCTTATGTTGAACTGAAATACATGTGAAATAAATCAGTTCCAAACCAAAATAAAACATGGAACCACTAGTAAAGAACATCAACCCTCTGACCAAATTCATACATAATAAAAATACAGTAACAAAATCGAATTCAGATCCAGTAGAAGAAAAAAATAAATAAAATTGAACCAAAAATTGATTGAAATCGATCTCAGAATCGTATATTCGCAGATGTCAAAACCCTAAAATTTTTCTACGAGATTGGGGAAAAACACTAAAGTTTGATTCATTACCCAATATTAATTCCTAAAATTAATTCGAACGCCTATATATGAAGAACAGATCAAAAACCCAAACAAAATCCCTCAAAACTCATCTTCGTAACAAGATCTTCCAAACAAAATCTCGCTGCAGGTTTAGATCGCATACGCCTGTAGAAAAACAACATTGAAATCAAAAATCAAAACAACTAAAAAATCAACCCTAATTTCAAATCTCAGCTTCAATTTTCGAATCAGACTCCACGTATAATCCAAACAAGAGACGGAACCATTTGAATCATACCTGAATCTAATTGAAAATAACGATTTCGAGGTCGCAGGTTCGATAGAAAACTCGTGATCGTCACTTAAATTCTTTGTGAATTGAAGAAAACAGGAGAGATAGAGGGAGAGAGAGAGAGTTTTGAGAGTGAAAAATGAAATAAGAGAAGACTGAGAATTCGAGGAGTAAACAGTTAGGTTTTGTTATTGCAACCCCAAAAATTAAGTGGGCTGTCCTTTTTTCCCCTAATGGAATTCGAGGTCGCAGGTTCGAGCCACACTAACTGCAATTGTTTTCTAAAATTTATCAAAAAGCTTAATGGATAGATTTTTGATCACAAAATAATGCATGAAAGTGGTTAAATGATCAACTAGAAGATCACACTTTTTAAAATGTATGAGATGTATAGGAAGGTATCCATGTCTAAGATCACAAACACTATAATATCAATGGTCTTTAAGTTTTAGCCCTAAAAAGATCACAAGTGTTCATAAATTGTGAACTTTAATGTGTGATCTATAGCACTTTTTGTTGTAGTGTGGGAATGGTGTTTTCCTAACTTGATGAAGGACTAGGCTTACTTCTAGAATTCATCACATTTGGAAGCAGGCTATGCTTAAGGGGTCTGGGAGTTGATCCCTGCAACAGTAGTTTGGAATCTGTGGAGGGTGAGGATTTGCCAAATATTCGAAGAAAGATATTGCTTCAAGACTGATAGAGACTTGGGTACAGATGCTAAAGCCTTGATTTTATCTTGGCAGCAGCAGTAGGCAAGAGAGTGCATTTGAGCTCTGTAAGTTCAGTTCACAACTGGGAGACAATTTTTACTGATTTATGTAATGTTTGTTTTGTGTTTTCTCTGTCTTTGGTGCAACTCTTTGTATATTCTTTTCTATTTATCTCTTTTGATAAAAAAATAAAAATTAATTTTTTTAAATACACAAGAGATAGAATCATAAAATTGCAAAAGAAATTTAAAGCATTCTAAATCTTCAATATCCTTCCTAGCTATAGCGAGGTTAATGGGTTGAATGATGCAACCTAATGATTTTGTTATGATAACATCCAAGAAAAATTAATTAAAACCTGGCCTTTTATTTAATTGAAATTTCAACCACACCAACCAAACATACATACATATATAATACTAAAACGGAAACAAAGAACATGTAAACATAAATCAGACCACAAACAAAGACATAGAAAACAATCCTTAGAGTTCATCCCACAAACCAAACTGTGTGTTCATGCGAAGGGCCAGGTTTACACGATATTCATATCCATCGATACACGAATCAACAGTGGATTCTGACACTTTGGAATCGAAACTTTTTACACCTGACTATATCACTGTTAGAACGAACTTGTTTGCTGCGACACCCACGGTTATTGTAGAAAGTAATACCAGCCCCAGTGTAATCAAAAACATAGCCACCGTGAAAGCCGGTGGGAACATTTGCGCACCCACAACGGGAGTTAGGTAGGCCAATTCCGCCGCAACCTTCCCTTTGAAAGACTGTGATTGAGCTCGCATTTGCAAAGTCTGCAATTAAACATACAAACACAAGAACCATCATAAATGAAACTAAGGTTGAATTTTTGGTTGCCATATCAATGGATATGAGCAAAAACTGTGTTAACCGTAACCAAACTGAAGTGTTTTTTTTTTCTTTTCTTTTAAACGGGTAAACTGAAGTTGTTTGTTTGGTGATGAGATTATGTTTATCACTCGGTATTTATAAGCAAAATTCGTGTACGAGGTTACCCTTATTGGTGGTGGACCGGTGGTATTCAAATAGGGAACCTTGGGAAAATGCCCCGATACCAAGTGCAATGTTGGAAATCTACCCAACATTTAAAAATTTGGAAAAATGCCTCATTCCGTCAAAAACTTAGTTAAGTCATCACATGTGTGAGCCCACATATGCGAAAAAAAACGATAAATACACCCTTCAAATTTCTGGGTTAAGGGTTCAAAATTCAAGATTGGTTGTGGGGACGACGGTTTTGGTGGTGGTTCGGGTGGTGATGGTGCCTTATACACGTGACTTAACTGAGTTGGATGGCAATATTAACAGAATGTGGTATTTTCCGACTATTTTTAAAGTTGGGGCAGATTCCCAACATTGCACCACATATTGGGGGATTTTTCCAATTTTCCCATTCAAATACTATCCCTACATCAGTGTGTACAGTGATAGTAATAAAAAATTGGTGGTTCCAACAAGCTAATCTAGTCGCATGTACGAATTGAATTAGAAGAAAGATAATGTGTCTAATACGATAACCTTAAAAATTGATAATAAACTAGTTATTGTTCACTTCAAGGATTCCAAAATTGGCTTGCAAGTTTTGGTGGGATACCATTCCAAGGTTCTGAAGTTCACTGGCCTATCTAAGATGATTTTTAACCTATTTTAACCTATGACAAGGGTAGGCATTGCACTTGCTGGGCTAGTTCCCAAGCCTATTTTAACCTATCCCAAGCTTGTTTTTGCAAATTTCAAGCTCTTTGTTGACATTTTTCCAACTTAAAACTTTGCATCCCATAGTTAATTCTCTAGCTCCTCCCCTGCGGACATATATACGCTCAAAAGAAAACTTAGATTTTAACTGCACTCAGCCATGTTTATTTTTCTTCTCAGTATATGCTTTGGCCAAAACCCAAAGCCAAACATAGCTTAGCTTTAGCGTATTCGGCTTTTTGGCGTTCACAATTCTGGATGCTCCTGGATGATTAAAAAATCTGACATCTCAAATTTCATAGGTATCATCTGCAAATTATTACTTGGATGATGAATGCAACTCGCTAGTCAGAAAGAATTCGTTAGAACTAGTCTTTCAAATGAAATAAATAAATTTGTGTGGACTTTCAACTAGTTCCATTTATCACTTCAAAAATATTTGCCACATAAGATCTAGTCTTTGACAAATGAAATAAATAAACTATCACAATCTGAAGTTCAACCAAACAATTGCCATCAATCAGCTGTTAATGATTCAACTACGACCATACAATGCATTAGTTTAATGTGTTCATACCTAAGAATCAACTATTACGACTTGATCATTTTATTAATTTTTTTTTTCCTCGGCAAAGTAAAATTGATTAAAAACAGTTTACTAAGTTACAAGAAGTAAGCAAAGAAAACCCCCAAAAATAAACAGGATTGACACCAAAACAGACTAATCTCCCAAAGGCATAGCAAAAGAAAACTGCCAGCACAGAGCAACCCAAAAAAAAAAACTGCAACCCAAAGAGATGAAGAAACAAAGAAATGGCCCCAATTTGATTTTACATATTCCAAAGGCATGCCTTTGAGAGGTTCTGTATTCTTGCACCATTAATACGTGTTGGAATCTTGCAACAATGAACAACACGTTAGATGTATCAAAATAATATGTAAAGAACTAATGTGAAACAACTCTACCGAAATAACTTGACGAGGGCAGAATTATAGGTTCAACAAGTTGTCCTTAACACATTAGTTCGCGGGTATACTCGAGTTGAGTAATGCTAAACCCCTCACAGCGAAGATGTGTCCAGGATAAGACCCGCCCGATATAACTTGAGTTAGCACAACGCAAGTTACCCTCTTCGAACTCAAAGAACGGGGATGGATGTAAAAACGTATGGAGAAACCCTAGAATAAAAGAAGAATTTTTTGGTGTGTTGAAAACAGATTTTCGAGTTGTATTTATAGGATGAAATACTTGCAAATCAAGTTAGGTTTTGATTTTCTTCAAAAACAAGTAAAACACGTAAAAGGAATTTACCCAAAAATAAAACTCTTAAGAAATAATTTTATAATTAATTTCCTAAAGAAAAAATTCGCCCAAAAATAAATCCGTGTATAAAAGGGACTTGGTGCATGGCATACGCGCATATCGCATGGGCAAAAATATGTGATTTTACATATTCTAAAGGCATGCCTTTGAGAGGTTTTGTATTCTTGCACCAGTAATACGTGTTGGAATCTTGCAACAATGAACAACACGTTAGATGTATCAAAATAATATGTAAAGAACTAATGCGAAACAACTCTACCGAAATAACTTGACGAGGCGTAATCACGGGTTCAACAAGTTGTCCTTAACACATTAGTTCGCGGGTATACTCAAGTTGAGTAATGCTAAACCCCTCACAGCGAAGATGTGTCCAGGATAAGACTGCCCGATATAACTTGAGTTAGCACAACACAAGTTACCCTCTCTTCGAACTCAACAATGGGGATGGAGGTAAAAACGTATGGAGAAACCCTAGAATAAAAGAAGAATTTTTCGGTGTGTTGAAAACAGATTTTCGAGTTGTATTTATAGGATGAAATACTTGCAAATCAAGTTAGGTTTTGATTTTCTTCAAAAACAAGTAAAACACGTAAAAGAAATTTACCCAAAAATAAAACTCTTAAGAAATAATTTTGGAATTAATTTCCTAAAGAACAAATTCGCCCAAAAATAAATCCGTATAAAAGGGACTTGGTGCATGGCATACGCGCATATCGCATGGGCAAAAATATGTATTTTTGCACCCGCTCCACCCACGTTTTACAATTCATACATAAGTATATGATTATATAGTAGAGCTCCTCTTTAGTTTTCCACAATGTGGGACTAAACGTTCCACTTCATTCAACCAAAAATGAGTGAGTATCCTTAGACCCTTAGGTCATTAGATCAAACCACACCAAGACCATAAAACCTTTTAATTAAAACTCATTTTCTCCAACAATCCCCCACATGAATGAAATCTCGGAAAATGAAAAAATCAGAGTAAGGAAAATACCATTTAGGCAAAGGTGTCCATGAGGTCTTGAACCCTTACTTAGCTAAACAGTGAACCTAGTCTTGAACTGATAGCGTTGGTGTAATTCGCGACAACAACCACACATGATATTCTCCTGGTGTTGCTAAGTTCGTGTCGTTTTGTCCAATTTGGCCCTGGACATATCCTGTTTCTCGAATGCTCTAGAGAATTGGCTCAATTCTCATAGGAAGCGGCCCCACTTCCACATTCAGATAGGTGAGTTCCATCAAGAGTGTTTACTGCTACACCCCACTTCAATCTTAAATTGAAACTATGGAACTAATTAAGACTTTTTAAAAGTCATCCTCCACATGCAGTCACACTATCACATCAACACCATAGGGAAGGGACAGAGAATGAAATTCTCTGATAGTGTTTACCTTTACCCACCACGAATTAGTTGTCTCATTCGAAACCTTGATCTTGGAATCTCCAGTCAGTAAGGTTGAGTATCCTTATGTTTATGGGTAAAAATCGTTTCTGCCGATTTCGGTAAATTCGGTAGGTGAGTGAGAAACTGATTCAAACCCTAAACAAATGTGCTGCACGTGAGCACTTTATAGATTCGAGAGATCAATCAGCATAAGTCCTGGCCTAAACCAAGAAATGGCCGTTCCGGACTTTGCTTCGGTCACAAAGTGGAGGAGAAGGGTTGATTTGGGGAGGGAAGCAAAGAAAGGTGTTGAGGCTGAATAGTGCAGGGAGAGTAGTATCTCGACTTGTATCGAAAAGTGAAATCTTGGGAGCTTGCAAGAGGTGGAAGCTTTTGGGAGAGCTTGCAAAGTTGCCTTTCTGAGAGTGTAGTATTTTTCTCCTGACCGAGACTTGTTGTCTGGTGGAAATCGGTAAGACCTATTTATACAAGTCGATATTTGAAACGTACCCTGACCTCATGAAGGAAGAGAGTAAAGGGTGAAATAATGGGAGGAGGTGGTAACCGCATGGTGTTAATGGGTGAAAACGTTTTCACCATTATTTCCTCTTTTAATTGACCGCTTTATTCCTTTTCACGCTTTCTTAAAGTGAGCGTAGTGTACGCTGCATGCTGTGACCGCCAAACCAAAACCCTAGAAAGCATCCCCCAGTTTGTGTTGATGTCTCGAGTGTTGGTTGCGTCTTGCGTGCAAGTGGTGCTGCTAGGGACGCATGTGGCATGTGCGGAATGCCTTCGTTGCGAGTTGCACCTCGAGCGTAAGAGGTAATGCCAGAGCTGCTAGTGGCGTGTGTGGCATGTGCCAATGGCATGTGCGAAATGCCTTGGTGGTAAGTTGCACGGTTTGCAAGTTAGGCTACCAGCGTGTGTGTTTGGCATGTGCCAATGGCATGTGTGGAATGCCTTGGTGGTAGGTTGCACGGTTTGCAAGTTAGGCTACCAGCGTGTGTGTTTGGCATGTGCCAATGGCATGTACGGCCATGTTGACCTAGTTGCAAGTCTTGCGAGCCTAGGGCGCTATATTTGGCGTGGGCCAAAGGCATAGCGGCTTGGAAATATGGCCTGCGATACGTGTTGGCATGTGCCAATGGCACGTCTGCCATGTTGACCTAGTTGCAAGTCTTGCAAGCCTAGGGCGTTATATTTGGCGTGGTCCAAAGGCATGGCGGCTTGGAAATATGGCCTGCAATACGTGTTGGCATGTGCCAATGTCACGTACGGCCATGTGGACCTGGTTGCAAGTCTTGCAAGCCTAGGGCGCTATATTTGGCGTGGGCCAAAGGCATAGCGGCTTGGAAATATGGCTGCGATACGTGTTGGCATGTGCCAATGGCACGTACGACCATGTTGACCTAGTTGCAAGTCTTGCAAGCCTAGGGCGCTATATTTGGCGTGGGCCAAAGGCATAGCGGCTTGGAAATATGGCCTGCGATACGTGTTGGCATGTGCCAATGGCACGTACGGCCATGTTGACCTAGTTGCAGTCTTGCAAGCCTAGGGCGCTATATTTGGCATGGGCCAAAGGCATAGCGGCTTGGAAATATGGCTGCGATACGTGTTGGCATGTGCCAATAGCACGTACGGCCATGTTGACCTAGTTGCAAGTCTTGCAAGCCTAGGGCGCTATATTTGGCGTGGGCCAAAGGCATAGCGGCTTGGAAATATGGCCTGCGATACGTGTTGGCATGTGCCAATGGCACGTCTGGCCATGTTGACCCTAGTTGCAAGTCTTGCAAGCCTAGGGCGCTATATTTGGCGTTGGCCAAAGGCATAGCGGCTTGGAAATATGGCATGCGATACGTGTTGGCATGTGCCAATGGCACGTACGGCCATGTTGACCTAGTTGCAAGTCTTGCAAGCCTAGGGCGCTATATTTGGCGTGGGCCAAAGGCATAGCGGCTTGGAAATATGGCATGCGATACGTGTTGGCATGTGCCAATGGCACGTACGGCCATGTTGACCTAGTTGCAAGTCTTGCAAGCCTAGGGCGCTATATTTGGCGTGGGCCAAAGGCATAACGGCTTGGAAATATGGCCCTAATACGTGTTGGCATGTGCCTATGGCACGTCCGGCCATGTTGACCTAGTTGCAAGCCTTGCAAGCCTCGGGCGCTATATTTGGCGTGGGCCAAAGGCATAGCGGCTTGGAAATATGGCCTTGTTGCCATGGTGCGCAGGGTGCGGCTTGGTTTTGCATTGTTGCCATGGTGCGCAGGGTGCGGCTTGGTTTGGCATTGTTGCCATGGTGCGCAGTATGCGGCTTGGTTTGGCATTGTTGCCATGGTGCTGATATGCGGCTTGGTTTGGCATTGTTGCGATGGTGCGCAAAGAGATGCGGCTTGGTTTGGCATTGTTGCCATGGTGCGCAGTGCGACTTGGTTTGGCATTGTTGCCATGGTGCGCAGATATGCGGCTTGGTTTGGCATTGTTGCCATGGTGCGCAGTATGCGGCTTGGTTTGGCATTGTTGCCATGGTGCGCAGTATGCGGCTTGGTTTGGCATTGTTGCCATGGTGCGCAGTATGCGGCTTGGTTTGGCATTGTTGCCATGGTGCGCAGGTTGCGGCTTGGTTTTGGAATTAGGGTTCTGTGTTGAAAACCCTAATATGGTATTTTGAGAAAATACCCCTATTAATTGTTTACACACGAGTTAAATGCTCTTAGTTAATGTGTTGCAGGTAACACTAGGTCATGGGGTTTTTACGATTTTACCCTTGTCTAAAAACCACCATCAACATTAAGTCCACTGCTTAGCTCGAAGCAGGGGGCTTTGTTGCGAGGTAAGCATAAGATGGTGACAAACTATTAACAGCAAAACGTAAGGAAAATTGAAGGAGGCTTGTCTGACCTTTTATAAATAGGGTTTGGAATCCTTGCCTCTGGTAGTTTTGCACAAATCGGGAGGCTGGCACAATTGGTGGGGCCGGTGCAGTTTGGGCGACGTTGGGAAGTTGGCATGAGTTGGGAAGCTGAGTGTGCTAGCTGGTGGGACCGGCGCAAAGTGTAGAAGTCTTGCGTGCTTGCAGGCGTGACTTGGGCGGTCATTGGGAGGTCGGCGCAATTGGTGGGGCCGGTGCAACTTGGAAGCCGTGCTTGCAGGCGTGACTTATGTAAATAAAGAGGAAAGGGCGTTTCTTCGAATGAAAAAGTTTCCTTATTTTGCTTTCCTTCACGTGCGGTTTTCATTAGGGCATCATTCATGCCAAAAAATCTGGAAGCATTATGTCTTTCATTGCTCCCTTTCCTTTTTTAAGGTTCCGTATTCATACCCAACGCGAATGTATCGTCTCCCTTGTTTGAGAAGGGGTTCTTCCTGTTGATTCCCCTTTTCCTTTGCTTTGCCTCTGTGCGTTTTCTTCTTCCCTTTTTTTTGTGTTCACGCTATCCTCTTTTTTATATGTGTATAGACGGGGTGGAACTTGATCATCTTTCCATTTCTTGCAGTGTATGATGGGATCTTCCAGAGACGGCCGTGCCTTTTTAACTTTTTGGAAAAGGACTTGAAATCGGTGGAGATCGATCTTATTCTCTTGAGGAGGTATTGGTTGGGGTTGAATCTTTGTTCCGTGAAGCTAACGAAATTATTAAGGACCTCCCTTCCATCTATCCTCACGAAGAACAGTGCATGTTCGGACTCTCTTGGGTTCGGTGGACGCGGAGGAGAACGCCATGATTCTTGATTTTGATGCGAATGAATCAAAAAACTTCATTCAAGTGTCGATGAGAAAAACTTTGAAGGAGTACATGATAGAAGCGAAAGCCTTTGAAGTTGATGTCAAAGGTGTTATTGATGATCTGGGAGGGGTCATGGTGGCGTATCTTTGGAATAGTTGTCGGGGAGGACACTCTGCTGCTGTGGCTGCTTGAGATGGGATGTTGAGGTTGTCATTTAAAACCGCATTGAATGGAACCTTTGTTGCCCGAAGGATTCTTTGGGGAAATGCTTGAAGATAGCTTTGCCCGAAGGGACTTCAAGCTCCATCCTTCGAGGGCTAGTTCCTCCTTTTGTTTTTCTTATTAGTTGCTTAATTCCCGATGTTTTTCCCTTTTTTTTTTTTGTAAACACATCTTTCCCTTCTTCTTCATCAGTAAACCTTTTGTTTCATATATATATTTTTGAAAGGGGTTGTGGTATGATGGCTCTGCAATGGTTTTCTGGGTTCTTCTGATGTATTTCTCCAATATCTGAAGGATTCGCTCGGGAAGAGATATATTTATTTTATTTTTATTTTTTTTTGACAAAAGGGGAGATCTCCAGGGAAAAATACAAACGGTGTATTCATCCTGGGTAAGTACATCTATTAAGAGGAATTATTTAAAGGAAGTTTGAAAAGGGGAGTGATTGGGAAGTACAGCATTTAGGGATTGGATTCCTTGAGCCATCGCGAGTGAACTATCACGCCTTCAGGTGTGTTGGTATTGATGAGCTTGCAATATCCTCCCAAGAGGGTATCCGCAACCAGGTACAGCTCGCCTTCACCTTCCTTGGGCAAATCCATCTTTACTGTCATCCTCCCAACTTGAAACGAGCTTTCCTTAACCACTATATCTCCGATTGAAAACGGGTTCAGATGTCGTGTAACCATTTGAGCCTTGGCTTCGTTGGTTTCGCTAGAAGCTTCCAAGATTCTTGCAAAGTGTTCGAATGGTCCAGCTCCCCATTCACATTTTTGACAGGCGTTCAAGTGTTTAAAATGTTACTTCGAGTCCCCATGACAGAATGGGGAAGAAAATTCCGGTTGCGAAAAGGTTGCTCGGTCAGTTTACTTGCATTTGAAAATCATGGGCTAGCGCCAACGGGTCCTCTCCCGACGCTTGGGTTCCTTTAATAGCTCGTTGATGTGATAACCCGTGGGACGATTTGTTGGGAATCCCTTCGGGCGGGGATGTCGGCAGAGAGGGTGTACGTCCGGTTTGCTTTGTTGTCGAGCACCCATAAGCGTCCCAAAATCATGTCATGATCTAGTTCTTTGACAATGTGGAACTTGCTTTGTGCATTATAGCGTCTCCCATCTCGATCTCTAGGTTGATGTAGCCATGCGCGTTCAAATCCTCTCTCTCAAGCTCTTAATCACAAACGGAAATAGGTAGCATCTTGTTTTGTAAATCCGTGACCTTTAGTGTCTTGAAAGTAATGATGTTGTGGTCGAGGTCGTGTCGATGAGCGTGTCGTCAAATTTGTTACCTCTCAAACGGGGACGTGGTCAGCGAGTCCCAGTTCTCCGCTTCGCTTGTTTGGGAAACTTAGGCCCTTGGCGTGGATTCCGAGAGGAGAAAAAGCCGTTTGCTCTGGATACAACACGATTGAGAGCTGCGAAAATATCTTGGCGCCGAACCTTGGAAAGATAGAGAATTTCACATACATGTCGCATCATGGATTGTATAGTCTCGTGCACGGAGTCCCCAGAGGACCCGAGTTTCTTATTAGGAGTGGGTCTCGATGCACTCTTTCGTCTCCTAGTTGGAGTTCTCCCAACTTCTATCCTTTCTCCGAAAATATGCTTTAGTCTGTTGCAATCGCTAGTCGGGTGGTGAACGAACTGTGGTAATGGCGGTATTGGGGTTTGCCATCTCGGCCTCGGTTGGTGGACGTCGAGCGGTGGCAATCGATGACATCATCTTGAACCCGAGGCTTCTAGGAGGTCAATCACCTCCTCGATGGGGAATGGGAAATCAAGGATATTTCCTTCGGCCTCACGATCTTTGCCACAGGGTTTTAGTGGCGATCTTCCGTTCGAGGGTTCCGTTGCGCCGGCGCTTCACGTTTCGGGGTGGTGGCTCGTAGTTGCGGCTTTCCTTTTCCTCTTTCGTTCACTATGTTCACGGAGGATGAGCCGGCATTAAATTGTTTGCTGATGAGGCGCCTACTCCCGCGAGAGTTTCACGTGCGTCTTCGATTCGAGTTGGCCTAGTCCTTTCCAAAGTAATCTTTGGTGCTGTTGTTGCAGATCGTCGGCGGCCTCATGGAGTTCGGAGAATATTTGGAAACGCAAGTTTTCTAGCGGTAGCGCAATAGATTGGGACCATACCGATTGATGCATGCGTTTACCAATTGTTGCTTCGGTCACGTTTGGGTCGTGACGATCGAGTGCTTGAACCTTGAACCTTTTGACGAAATCATTCGGATGTTCGTTATCCCGCTCGGTACATTCTCCCGAGGTCTGAAAAGGTAACTTGTTGAGACACGAAGAAATACTTCTGTAAAAACGGTGACCATGCTACTCCAGGTTGGGAATCTTTGTTCGGTGGGATCTTTGTTGTACCATGTATACGCCCTTAGGTAAGTGATTTTGAAAATTCCCTTAAACGAAGAACGTGATTGTATTCATGTTCGCCAAGGATTCCGGGAAACGAGAAACATGTTCGCGTGCATTCTGTTACCATCGTAAATGAGGGGTAAATTGAGGGGAAGAGTACCCCCTTGGGAGAGGGATTCTCTGTATTTCGGATGGGTAAGGGGGTTGGTGATGATGTACATCGAACTCATCATGCTTGATTCGGTCGCGTAGGAGTTTTTCCAAATCTTCTCTCGTGACGAAGTTGGGTGGTTGATTTCTTTCCATCGGGACTCTAGTGCGAGTTTCTTCATCCGTGGAGCGTGCCTGCCGAGGTGCCTGCGTCGGGGTTGTTGGAGATGCTTCTAGGCGTCTCTGGAGGATGCGACTCACGGGGTGAGTCGCTCTGTCGGGGTTTTGAGAAAGGTGAGCACCTCCTTTTGTGTTGAAACCATGTCCATGCTGGGCTCGCGGCGTCTCCTGTCGTTCCATCAAATCGGCGATGGTGACGTAAGGGCGACTTCCTCTGGTCCCTCCCAGGTCTCTCGTCCGTCGGCGGGTAATGGAACCTTAGTTGTCGGAGCGCCATCTGGAAGAAGCATTCGGGGTCGTGGTGGCGGCCTAGCTCGGTGACTTGGGGGCGTGACACTGAAGAGATATTCGTTGCCGTGATTAGAGGGTTGTGCAAAGACGCTAGAGGAGGCACTCTGGCCTGGTGATAGGAGGTGTTACACTTAAGGGAGTGCATTCGATGTTCTTGTTGTCACCGGTGAAGTAACAACGTTATGGGGAGAGACGCCAACATCGGATGCGTTACGTGCGATGTTCTCGGCGGTAGCTCCATATCTGAGTTCCACCATGTTGGGATTTGACGTTCGGAAAATGAAATCGGGAGTTGGAGTTGGTATTGTAGCCGATAGATCAATCCTCCCATTGTGGTCGCCAATTGTTTATGGGAAAAATCGTTTCGCGATTTCGGTAAATTCGGTAGGTGAGTGAGAAATGATTCAAACCCTAAACAAATGTCTTGCACGTGAGCACTTTATAGATTCGAGAGATCAATCTGCAAGTCCGGCCTAAACCAAGAAATGGCCGTTCCGGACTTGCTTCGGTCACAAAGTGGAGGAGAAGGGTTGATTTGGGGAGGGAAGCAAAGAAAGGTGTTGAGGCCGAATAGTGCAGGAGAGTAGTATCTCGACTTGTATCGGAAAGTGAAAGCTTGGGAGCTTGCAAGAGGTGGAAGCTTTTGGGAGAGCTTGCAAAGTTGCTTTTCCGAGAGTGTAGTATTTTCTCTCCACCGAGACTTGTTGTCTGGTGGAAATAAGTAAGACCTATTTATACAAGTCGAGATTTGAAACGTACCCTGCCTCATGAAGGAAGAGAGTAAAGGGTGAAATAATGGGAGGAGGTGGTAACCGCATGGTGTTAATGGGTGAAAACGTTTTCATCATTATTTCCTCTTTTATTTGACCGCTTTATTCCTTTTCACGCTTTCTTAAAGTGAGCGTAGTGTCTGTTGCATCTTGTGACACGCCAAACCAAAACCCTAGAAAGCATCCCCCAGTTTGTGTTGATGTCTCGAGTGTTGGTTGCATCTTGCGTGCAAGTGGTGCTGCTAGGGACGCATGTGGCATGTGCGGAATGCCTTCGTTGCGAGTTTCACCTCGAGCGTAAGTGGTAATGCCAGAGCTGCTAGTGGCGTGTGTGGCATGTGCCAACGGCATGTGCGAAATGCCTTGGTGGTAGGTTGCACGGTTTGCAAGTTAGGCTACCAGCGTGTGTGTTTGGCATGTGCCAATGGCATGTGCGGAATGCCTTGGTGGTAGGTTGCACGGTTTGCAAGTTAGGCTACCAGCGTGTGTGTTTGGCATGTGCCAATGGCATGTACGGCCATGTTGACCTAGTTGCAAGTCTTGCGAGCCTAGGGCGCTATATTTGGCGTGGGCCAAAGGCATAGCGGCTTGGAAATATGGCCTGTGATACGTGTTGGCATGTGCCAATGGCACGTACGGCCATGTTGACCTAGTTGCAAGTCTTGCAAGCCTAGGGCGTTATATTTGGCGTGGGCCAAAGGCATGGCGGCTTGGAAATATGGCCTGCGATACGTGTTGGCATGTGCCAATGGCACGTACGGCCATGTGGACCTAGTTGCAAGTCTTGCAAGCCTAGGGCGCTATATTTGGCGTGGGCCAAAGGCATAGCGGCTTGGAAATATGGCCTGCGATACGTGATGGCATGTGCCAATGGCACGTACGGCCATGTTGACCGAGTTGCAAGTCTTGCAAGCCTAGGGCGCTATATTTGGCGTGGGCCAAAGGCATAGCGGCTTGGAAATATGGCCTGCGATACGTGTTGGCATGTGCCAATGGCACGTACGGCCATGTTGACCTAGTTGTAGGTCTTGCAAGCCTAGGGCGCTATATTTGGCGTGGGCCAAAGGCATAGCGGCTTGGAAATATGGCTGCGATACGTGTTGGCATGTGCCAATGGCACGTACGGCCATGTTGACCTAGTTGCAAGTCTTGCAAGCCTAGGGCGCTATATTTGGTGTGGGCCAAAGGCGTAGCGGCTTGGAAATATGACCTGCGATACGTGTTGGCATGTGCCAATAGCACGTACGGCCATGTTGATCTAGTTGCAAGTCTTGCAAGCCTAGGGCGCTATATTTGGCGTGGGCCAAAGGCATAGCGACTTGGAAATATGGCCTGCGATACGTGTTGGCATGTGCCAATGGCACGTACGGCCATGTTGACCTAGTTGCAAGTCTTGCAAGCCTAGGGCGCTATATTTGGCGTGGGCCAAAGGCATAGCGGCTTGGAAATATGGCCTGCGATACGTGTTGGCATGTGCCAATGGCACGTACGGCCATCACTACAAGAAAGTGAGTCTATTGCTACACCACTTCGCCACACATCAACAAAGAGTGAGGCAATAGGTAGGTTTTAGCCTCACCACACAAAATGTGTGGTATTAAGTGAGACCTTTTGCCACACCAATAAGTAGTCGTGGCAAAAAAATAACCTTTTGCCTCATATAACTTTTAACTGTTGCAACAAGTCTATTTTATGCCACATCGGTGTGGTAATATATAAAAATAAAATAATTAATAAAATTTTGGTTCCCTATTGCCGCACCTGTGCTGCTATAATTGTTTAAAAAAGTTAATAAATCAATATAATTATTATAAAAAATTAAAAAATTAATATAATTATTATGTAAATCGATGGCCCACCACTGACCATCGGAACAATCCAGATTTTGGTGAGACTAAATTTTGTTTCTCCTACGTGCCTCATATTCTCTTTTTAGTCTTACACACGAGATGGACAATTTTTTTACCAAACTATACAGTACCTAGGTGTACACAAGAGATGTACAATTTGTAAGCAAGCTTCCATGACCCATTAGATTGATTGGATATTACAACAATAATGAGTTTCTAAAATTAATAAAAAAGAAAATCGTGTTACTTGATGTGTTTCACACACGCCCATGAACTAAACCCCCATTACTTGACGGAGAAAACGAAGAAAAGACTGAGGCGGGTATGGGGCGGGTATGCCAATCCCAGTCACTGCCCCGTTCGTTAAAAAAATACCCATACCCGCCCCGTTACCCACATGAATTGGGGCGGGGTGGGTATGGGGAATACCCGTTTTGGGGCGGGTTTTCCATGGGTTACCCGTAACACGGAGTTAATACATAAATTTATTTATAATCAAAACTTAAATATGAAGTAAACAAAAATAATAACATAAGAATAATGCATTCTAAAATTTTAAATTCAGAAATTCATCTTAAGGTGAACAAAAGAGTCTTTAAATGACTTCTTAGTTTTTCTACTTTGTCCTTTCGATACAAGAACGATCAAAGAATGTGTCTGATCACAACAAAGAAACGAAAGTGATGAATATACAAAAACGATCAAGAATATAATAAATGTAAGAAAGCTCGACTAAGTGGTAGAAGTATAAAATTCGATACAAATTCTTGCATAAAAGTCGAAACCCTTATAATATGGAAGCAACTGCAGGGCGGGTATAGGGCGGGGACTTTGAATCCCATCCCCCCCATCCCCTAGTAGCTTAGGTTTGGATTACCCATACTCCGACCCCATCCCCATTTGTGCGGGTAAAACCTCCCAAACGGGGCGGGTACCCATGGGGATGGGTTTGGATGGGGCAAATGGCCATCCCTACCCAAATGGTGGTGCCGTGATCAATGGTTGATAATTTGCAGTGGGATTGTTTAACTATGGGGCTTAGGTCATCCCATATGGCCAGTGTGTTTTATAAATGTACCAGCACGTCTTTTATGTTCGTTGGCAGTGCTGTTCGTACGACATTAGCCTTTTATTCTTTTCTTTTTGGTATCTAGTTAGTTGTACTTTTGGTGTTGTGGTGTTCCACGTGTCTGTTTTTCTTTTGATTAAAAAGGGGTGGTGTTCCACGTGTTTTCTTATGGTTAACAAAACCAAGAAACGAACTTATCTTCTCCACACCCAAACCCCAAATTCTACTTTTCTTCATCTCCTAGCTCTGCAACTTAACCCTAACTTTGTTTACAAAATCTAGCGCCAAAATTTCCCTCTAAAATTTTCGTGAAAATCAAATTCCCACAAAAATCCCCCAAAGTTCGCTCAATCACCCAAAGTTTCCGCATCTTCTCAAATAAAACAGATTCAGTTTTTCTCTCCAAAATGGAAGAAAACATAAAATCTCTCCAAACCCTAAAAAAAGAATCCATCTTCTGTTCGAAATTAAAGAAAAACTCGTTCTCTCGAATCTGCACAGAGCAGGTCAATTTTTCACATCTCACAGCAGGTTAATTCCATCTTTTGTCTAGATATCTTCACAACAGTCCTGACTAATTTCGGGGTTTTGTTTTCGTCACTCTCCAATCTCATAGCAGGTCAATTTTTCACATCTCCCTAAAGTTTCAATTTGGGGTTTCCTTAATTTGGGTTTTAATTTTTAAATTTTTGTTTTGTAGGTTTTTTTTTTTCACTCGATCTGAAGATGCAATCTGAAGAAGGGTAATTTTTCAATTAATCCCTATTTTTATATTTTTTTTTGTTGGAATTTTAACTAAACTCAAACTACAAAGTCTGACAGTGTCTTAGGACTTGGTCTATTGATGTTTTTCTTTAATGAGATGTTTTTCAATTTGAGTGTTATACATGCCAGCTCCAATACTAGTTTATCACACCGCCATTAGCAGGGATTTTTTTTTTGTTTTTGGAAGTGGATTGTGTCTTTGTTGTTCCCTTTGTACTAGTTCAGGTTATGGCAATGCATCTTTTTATTCGAGACTTACTTGTTGTGTTGTGTGCCTGCTGTGATTGGTTTTCAAGATGTTGATTTCCTTTTGCTAATTGAAAGAGCTATTGGAAAAAAGTATCTGTTTGTGACGGGCAAAGAATTTGTTGATTTCCTTTTGCTAACAAAGTAAATGAGGAGCTGCAAAATTTACCATGCCAAATTATAGAAGAGTGGGCAAAAATTTAATGCTAGAACCCATCTCTCGTGATAGTGGGTCTTATTAGTTATTTCTGTTCAATATATACATCTTGTACGGCCAATGTCGATAATGCAGGTGATGAATATTATTGTTTCAGCTTGAGAAATTTTAAATAATGCAGTTGAGATCGTTAGAGGTTCAATTGTACAAATAGAAAACGTGATGGTGGGTTGTAAAATGCTAGCTTCCAGATGAAGCAAATGTAGTTGAAGTTATAGTTATGTACTGTACCTACTAGCTAGATCTAGATGTTGGTGGTCAAAGACATTTACTAGCTAGTGTTCTCCTCCATTTCTCAACCACATGATATTGACCTCCTCCTCCATTGTCACGTCAGTTTTACTACAGTTTATGTCTAGATAAACAAACTCTCTTAATGGTTGGTCACTTAGCCTTGAAGAAATGTTTTTTCTTTTTAGTATGTGCTGTTGTTGTTGGAATATAGAGGGCCACTTAATAAGGTTTCCAAAGCCATTAAGTCATGAAGCTAATAAGACCCATATACTTCATACTGTATACAATGCATGGGTTACCTTGATATTTGTAGAATTGATATGAAAATTCAGAACTATGATTTTCGCAGTTGATTAGCTCAAAAGGAAATCTTCTTTTCGTTTCATATGTTTGCTTCGTTAATTAAATTTAGAAATATTTATAATTTCCTAGACATGGTTGGTCGATTGTACAATACCCAGAGAATTCTACTCCTGAATTATTCTAGCGTTGTACGGGATTTGGGTTTGGTTCTCATTGTAAAGTGTCTCACTGTATGTTCTTTCCAATGTTCTGGTGCATTTGCTTATGTTTTGATTTCTTTTCTTTTTTTGGTTTGTATGGTTCTAAACAGAATGGAAAATCAGCAAAATGGTGATCATGGTGAGAACTTCAACACCTTAGCTGCTGGTACAGTACTAAATTGTTTTCTTTCATACTGATGTGTCTAAATGTATTTTAGTAATACCATAGATTTCTAACTTTTCACTCTAAGCAGCTGTTGTCCCTGAAGAGAGAAAGGTTCGACATGATACCACTCTTGCATCTTTTATGGCAAAGCGGGAAGAAAAGAAAAAAGTTGATTGGGATGGCAAACCTAAAGGAGCCAATCAAGTGCGATATTCTGACGCCATTGGGGTATTGCTAAAACAATCTCGGAGGTTCAACTGGACCAAGCACTGGGATAAGCAGGATACAGTGGCGAAGGACTGGCTGTGGGGCGAACTTCAGGTGAACATACTTAGCAGAAGTTAATATCATGTTTGTTACTGCTACTTATGTAAGCAATTGAGATTGTTATCATATTCCTTGTGTTCCTCATGCTTTTGTTTCTTCCAACCAGTTAAGTTGAAGAACTTAAATTGTTGATCAAACAATTTTGAAAAAATATTAAGTCACATGTATGAGGTTTAATATGTTTGTGAATAAGTTATGCTGCTAAAATTACTTTTCTGGTCACATCAATGATTTTGTGGAGTTATCAAATAAATATTGCTATGAAATTGTTGATTGGCCACATTAATGATTTTGTTATTCTATTTTGACACTAAAGATGTAGGTGTTTACCTGTTAGTTGTTCACAGATATAGTCACTACAAGTTATCATTTTTTGTCTATTTCAGGATTTGTTCATAGTAGATGAACGTTATAAAACTGCCACCCTCTCTATTGCTGGTGATATATTTAGGGGAAAGAAAGGTACATGGAAGGGAAAACACTTTACACGGCACGATACAACTGCAAAACATCTTGCAGATAAACCAGCTGCTTTAACTGAAGGGGAGTGGAAGGATCTCGTGACATTCTGGGAAACTGATGCAACACACCAGGTAAGTTCACACATCTTATATGTCTGGGTTTATGTTTTGGTTATACATCATGTCTAATTAATTCTTCCTTTTATATTGGTAAGAAATTTTCCGAACAAAATGTCAAGAGTAGAAGCTGCCAACAAGTAAAGCACACAATGGGCAGGAAAAACCACGCTCGATGCAAAGCTGAAATGGTACCTCCATAATTTGGTCTTTACAACCACTTTTCACTTTGCAACTTCAATTTTTTTTTTTTGGATTTAAGTAAGGAGACATGAACCTGTAAAAATTAGAAGTGTTTTTATTTGCAACTTTACTTAGGCATGTCTTTCTTTTCGCATGTTGTAGCATTTGTTGATCATCCGGATGGCTTAACTGCAAATTGCAAAACCTTGTCAAGAATTGGAATATCATATGCTAGGATAGTGCCCGAAGTTTTTTGTATGTAGTTTTTCATATTTTGCTTTCAATTACTATTATTCATTGTATGTGATGGAATTTGTACTGGCTGAAGATAATGGAGGGAACCCACCAACTGATGGTGATGTGTTCATTAAAACCCATGTGAATAAAAAAACTGATGGTGATGTGTTCACAAGGCTTCATAGTAAGTATCTGCTCTAGTAAGGTTCATACACTTCTTATCATAGAAGATAAGATCTTTTATCCTGCATTTTTTCTGATATACATAGGTCCAAATGAGGGAACAATCAGGGTTGGATGAGAATGGGTTTGATGAGTATGGTAACCAACAACCAATTAGTGATGAAGTCTATGGAAATGTAGTACCTACAACAAGGCAGAAACATGTAAGAGCTGAAAGATATCCAACATGCTTTAGTTATGAGAGATGAAGATTTTGAGAGACGAATGAAAGAGCGAGATGAAGATTTTGATAGGCGAATCAGGGAACGAGATGCAGAATGGGAGGCACGGCTAAGATGCGTGAGAACAAAATGTTGGAGTATGTTAGATTGTGCTGCAGGCCAGAGAACGTTTTGAGTCCGGGGCAGTTTTCAGGACCTTCGGATTACCACTTCAGACCTGCGTAGCCACTATTTGCACCTTGGGAGCATCCTTACAGACCTTTAGAGCAACTTAACAGATCTGGGGAGCAGCCTTATAGACATGAGGAACATCTTGTTAGACATGCGAATCAGCCATACAGACATGAGGAGCAACTCGTTAGACCTGCGGAGCAGTCTAACAGAATTGAGGAGCAACTGTACAGATCTCAAAATGATTGTAAGTATCATTTTCCTTGATTTTAAATTTATAGAATTCTGACTATCTCAAACAAACATGTGAATTAACTTTTAAGTGGTCATAATTGTTGGTATGTTAGTATGATATTTATACTCTTTGCATGTTGATGTTATATTTAATATTTCTCTTACAACCCAATCTTTTTAGACATGATGATTCTCTGCCATTCCGTGATGTGTTTTTTTTACTTGTTGGTGTTTGTTTTGATCTGTGATGTTCTTTTTTCTTGTTGGTGTTTGTTTTGATCTGTTTAGCAGGAGCGCGAGGCCTAGGGGTGGACGGCTGGGATGGATTAAGAATTGAAAAAGTCTAGTTTGAAGATTAAAGTTTCTTTGAATTTTGTTTACTTGGCGATTGTGTAAATTTTTTCTTATGTCAAAGTTGGAATCACCGTACTCTGTGACAGATATTTATCGTTTTAATTCAATTTGAATTCTTTGTTCTGATTTAATTCATGCGAGTAAAATGATTTTTTTTTTAATACAATTTTACTGCATAACGTTCATGTCCCTGTTTATGAACGCGTTGACGCACATGTTGCAATAGATATTTTGTTGCTGCACTCAGGCTTTTGGTGTGGCAAAAATACTTTTTAAATTAAAAAAAAATTAAAATTATATATTAAAATATTTTTTTTAGCCACACATTATTGCATCACTAATTGTGTGGCAACAGATTTTTAAAAATAAAATAAAACTGAAAATAAAATAATAATTAAATTATAAAAATACTTTTTGCCTCGTGTTATTGCCTCATCTTTTGGTGTGGCATAAAACCTATTTATAAATAAAATAAAAATAATAATTAAATTAAAAAAATGCTTTTTGCCTTGTGTTATTGCCTCACCTTTTGGTGTGGCATAAAACCTATCTATTTCTTCACCATATTAAAGGTGTGCCAATAACTTCTTGTCACACGGTTTGTTTCCACACGGTGTGGCAAAAAAAAATTATGTGGCAAAAGGATGTTGCCACACAAAAAGTGGGTTCTTGCCATACGATCGACGTGTTGCAGTACATGAAGTTTCTTGTAGTGCATGTTGACCTAGTTACAAGTCTTGCAAGCCTAGGGCGCTATATTTGGCGTGGGCCAAAGGCATAGCGGCTTGGAAATATGGCCTGCGATACGTGTTGGCATGTGCCAATGGCACGTACGGCCATGTTGACCTAGTTGCAAGCCTTGCAAGCCTAGGGCGCTATATTTGGCGTGGGCCAAAGGCATAGCGGCTTGGCAATATGGCCTTGTTGCCATGGTGCGCAGGGTGCGGCTTGGTTTGGCATTGTTTCCATGGTGCGCAGGGTGCGGCTTGGTTTGGCATTGTTGCCATGGTGCGCAGTATGCGGCTTGGTTTGGCATTGTTACCATGGTGTGCGGTATGCGGCTTGGTTTGGCATTGTTGCCATGGTGCGCGAGGTGCGGTTTGGTTTGGCATTGTTGCCATGGTGCGCGGGTGCGACTTGGTTTAGCATTGTTGCCATGGTGCGCATATGCGGCTTGGTTTTAGCATTATTGCCATGGTGCGTGATATCTTTTTGGCTTGGTTTGGCATTGTTGCCATGGTGCGCAGTATGCGGCTTGGTTGGATTGTTGCCATGGTGCGCAGTATGCGGCTTGGTTTGGAATTGTTGCCATGGTGCGCAGTATGCGGCTTGGTTTGGCATTGTTGCCATGGTGCGCCGGGTGCGGCTTGGTTTTGGAATTAGGGTTCTGTGTTGAAAACCTTAATCTGGTATTTTGAAAAAATACCCCTATTAATTGTTTACACCTGAGTTAAATGCTCTTAGTTAATGTGTTGCGGGTAACACTAGGTCATGGGGTTATACGATTTTACCCCTTGTCTAAAAACCACCATCAACACCTTCATGGAAAGTTTAATTATTGAGCCTAAGCCCCATCCCCCTCGATGCTTTACTAACTATCTCATTGGACAAACCTTTCGTCAAAGGGTCCGTGATATTCTCCTTGGACTGCGTCCAATCTATGGAAATAACTTTGTTGAGATTAGTGTTTTCAAAGTATCATGTCTTCTACGAATATGTATATATTTTCCATTATAGAAGCTACTCTTAGCTCTACCTATCGCAGATTCTTTGTCACGATGTATAGATATAGGCGCACGGGCCTATGCAGTGGAATATCTTCTAAAAGTTTCTTAGCCATTCGGCCTCCTCTCTGCTTTATCTAACGCAATAAACTTCCATTCCATAGTGGAACGAGCTATACATGTCTCTGTTTGGAACTCTTCCAAGATACGGGCGCACTGCTTAGAGTGAATACATATCCACTCGTAGACTTAGAATCTCTGATCCTATTATCCGGTTTGCATCACAAAATCCCTCAAGGACGGTAGGATATCCTTCGTAATTCAAACTAAAGGTCGAGTGTGTACTTCAAGTACTTTAGCACTCTAATAAGTGCATCCCAATGTATCTTTGGATTACAAGTATACATACTTAACCTACTTACGAGATAAGCAATGTCCGGTCTCGTACAATTCATCAAATACATCGGACTTCTATGACTCTCGAGTATTCAAGTTGGTTAACTCCTACACCCATATTCTTCTTGAGATGACAGTTAGAATCATAAGGAGTACACACGGGTTTCTGATTAAGCGATTAAATTTCTTAAGTATGGATTCAACATAATGAGGCCGACTCGGACTATAGCCATTAGAAGTTTTTCTAATCTTCATCCCTAATATGCCATCAGCGGGGCCTAAGTCTTTCATGTCAAAGTTCTCATTCAACAGTTTCTTAGTGGAATTAATAACATCCATGTTTGTACCTAGTATAAGCATATCATCAACATACAAGCATACAATCACACAGGCATCCTTGACAAGTTTAGTATAAACACACTTATCAGATTCATTAATTCTAAAACCACTAGAAATCATCACATGATCAAATTTCTCATGCCACTGTTTAGGTACTTATCTCAATCCATAAAAAGATTTAAGCAGTTTACAAACTTTCTTTTCACAACCTTTAACTACAAAGCCCTCAGGTTGTTCCATATAAATTTCTTCATCTAACTCACCATTAAGAAACGATGTCTTTACATCCATTTGATGTATCTCTAGATTATGGACAAAAGCTATAGCAATTAACATCCTAATGGAGCTAATTCTACTCACTGGTGAATATGTGTCAAAGAAATCTATACCTTCTATTTGTCTATATCCTTTAGCTACCAACCTAGCCTTGTATTTTTCAACAGTTCCATATATCTTACGTTTTCTCTTGAAAATCCATTTACAACCTATGGCCTTACACCTTGGAGGTAAATCTACAAGTTCAAAAGTACCGTTTTCTCGGATGGAATCCATTTCATTAAAGGAAGCTTCTTTCTACCAAGGAGCTTCTGGACAAGTCATGGCTTCTTTATAAGTCTGAGGATCAGACTCGGCTAGGTATGTTATGCAACCCTTGATAGGTTTTCTCGGTTCTAACCCTTTTACCTCTTCTAGGTTCTACTTCTGGTTCATCTTCCTCTAAAGGTAATAGCTGACTAGTTGAAGGCACATCTAGGGGATCATCTAAACATCTCTTTCGAGAATCACGTTTCAAAGGAAAAACATTCTCAAAAAACTCAGCATCCCTAGACTCCATGATAGTATTCAACCCTATGTCAAAAATTTTAGAACTCACAACCATAAACCTATGAGCACTAGAATGATCAGGATACCCTATAAAAACACAATCAACGGTTTTGGGTCCTATCTTATTTTTCTTAGGAGGAGGGATGCCCACCTTAGCCAAGCACCCCCACACTTTGAAGTAATCATAAGATGGTTGTCTACCTTTCCATAACTCATATGGAGTTTTATCTGATCCTTTAAATGGTACTCTGTTCAGGATGTAATTGGCGGAGAGGATCTCCTTCCCCCACAAATTCGAAGGTAATCCTGAACTAATCAACATGGCATTCATCATATCCTTAAGATGAATGACAAAACTAGCAAAATACTTATAATGTTGCCAAAAAGATGAATTAAAGGATGAATAACCGAGTACTCGATATCTATGGATATCCGATGGGTATTACCTATTTGGACGCGTTAAAATTCGGGTCCAATCGGGTAATTAATTGTCAGGTCCCAATATGTTAATAGGTCCAACTTTAGGACCCAATGTCGGACCCGAATTTACCAGGTCCAGTTCCGGATAATTGGGTACCATTGACAGCCCGGGGCCCTTATAATAGAACCCTGATTTTGGGCATACCAAAATCTTTCTAGGCATACTCAATAAAGACAAAAAGGTTGTGAAATAACAAAATCAGATATCCCCTTAACCCAAAATTTTTTAAATGGCAAAATATACCCTTTACGTAGTAGGGTTAGTAATCTGGATTAGTGATTAAATATTTTGTTTAGTGATTAAGATAATTTTCAGAATTATAAAGGTTGTTTAAATGAAAAAATTTGGGGAAAAAAAAATCAAAATTTTGGTTAAGAAGGAGAGAAAGAGAAGGAGAAAGTGAGCAAATTTTAATTCTTGATTCAATGGAGGATGAGGAGGCTCATAATTCATATAAAAAACCTAGGAAATACATATCAACTACAACAATGATTCCCAAATGGTTGATTTCTTAGATTATGAGAATGATTTTACACAAACTCAAACTCAAGATGATAATTTTTATGAGCCAAATCCAGATGATGAATACATAGATATTGAGGAACCCAATGATTCTAACACACATGTGCACTTCTATTTTATGTTTAATCTCACTTTTGTAGCTTGAAATCATCAAAAAATTGTATTTTTCATCATGGTTCGGCGAACCAGGACTATGTTCGGCTTAAAAATATAAGCCAAACCCACTAAATTGATGAACAGTTCGTTAGCTTAATTTGTTAACGTTATACGCCGAACCTTCATTTTCCAACTTCCAACCTATTTGCAAGATCCTAGTTCGGATTATATTAAAGTCTAATAACAAGCTGAACCTATTTCTGAGAGTTAGGTTCGGTTTTCACTCTAACTATCGTATCAGCCGAACTATATATTTTTCTAAGTTCGACTCATATTCAAAAAATCACATCAGCCGAACATGATACTGATTTTCCATGAAACACTTAAATTCATACACATTTAGGGGTTAGGCTTTTTATTACATATGTTTTCTATTGCAGCCTTTTCATAGGATGAACCAAACAAAAAAAGTGGAAATTACTAAAAGTGTTAAGAAAGTGAAGTCTAATGATGGATAATACCAAGGTCCATATTAAACTCATTAAAATCAATGAGATCTTATCTTCAACTTCAAGAGAATGAAAAGACAAACACAACACAAAAAGAATGAGGTCATTCCGACATCGGACGAAAACGTTATGGCCAAAACAAGATCGAAAAACTTGAGTGTGCAAAGAGAAGGTTCGGCTAATAACTCAACAACACGAGCTAGCCGAACCTAGAGCCTTCAAATCAATATTTTCGAAGTGTTTACAAAGAGAGGTTCGGCTTGAAAGTGATCTAATCGAGTTAGCGAACCTGACAACCACCTGGGGTAAATTTCACTTCTCACGTTCGGCTGGGAAGGTTTGCAAGGTATTAGCTGAACCTGAAACTGTTCTGGGACGTATTTAATACGCATTTTGGGGTTCGACTAAAAATTGACATTTACGGTTTAGCCAAACTATTTATAGACACTTTCAGGGTGAAATTTCAAGAACTGTTCGGCTCAAAACTCAACTCAATTATCCGCAAGAACCCGCTCATCAGAATCAGTCAAAACCCTAAGTTTTTAGCAATTTAACCCATTCAATCCATGAAAAACAAAAATTAAAAGATTGGGTTTGTAGGGAATACCTTCTTATCCTCATTTCAATATTTGGAGCTTCAAATGGTTGAATTTCCGATTCAATTTTTGGTTCAATTGTAGTTTTTACACCTTAATCTTCAATTGGTTCTTCTTCTTTAATTCATGGATTGGAAGAGGATTTAAAACACCTGACGTTTGCTTTTTTCTTTGTACAATCCATTATATAGTTCAATTTAACCGATGATCTAATTTTCACGAATCGATAATTAATTACGGTGATGAAAAAAAAATTCTCAGAGAAAAGGAAGGTGGTTTGGATGGAGGAAGAAGAAGAGATGTTTAGGATAGTTTATTTTTTGATTTTAGGTTGAAGGGTATATAGGTAATTGAACTACCCAACAAACACCCCTTATAAGGTCACCTAGGATGGAAAAACTATTTTGTATGCCTTGAAAGTTTTTGGTATGCCTAAAAACAGCCTCCGTGAGGAAATGGGGAAGTCCCGACCTAATACTTGTGAGGAAATAAGAAATAAGAATCTTAAACTGGATGAGCTTGACCATCTTTCTAAACCAGGCTTAGATCTGAACATTACATACAGTATAAGCCCATTACATTTTTTGATTATAAAAAGGATTTCTGGGTTTTAAGGTGAGTTTGAGCCACGGAAAACCAGGCTCTGATTCTGTCCCCAACGAATTATGTTGTGTACGAGAAGAAGCTTTGTACATATGAATCGTTTTTTTTGGGGACCAGCCTTTTTTTTTGAGGGGACCATTGTTTTATAAGGCCCCCTACCCTACAATGTTAAGGGATGTCCTAAAAATCATAAGATTACCAATTTGTCCCTTACCCTAATTAAAATTATCCCTAACCTAATAATCTAAAACAAAACCTAAAACTAAAAAACCAACACCAAAAAACAGTTTCTATCAAAACTGTTCTCCCTATTCGCTTCTCTTCTTCCCCAAATACAACATCGTCTTCATCGACTCCATCGATTAATCGTCGATTCAAAAAATTTCATCGTCGATTAATCAATCGACTATAACAATGGTTCTTGAAAGCAAACCAAAAGACTTCAAGGAGAAGGTCCTCGATTGGGACATCTAGCAAATCACCAGCGATTTTGATTCAAAAAGAAGTTGAACAACCAAGTGAAGCCATAATCCCAGTATAATAGACGGTTCTGCCGAAGCTTTGATTACGCCATGGGACCGGTTCGCGGTATTTTGCAACAAACCCATTGCTTTTAATTTGATTTTGATTCGTTTAAATGAATAGAAATCATCAAAATAGGGTTCAAATGGCGATTCTGATCATGGAGTTCGGTTAGGTCGAGTTTCAAAAAAACTCAATTTTGTTAACCGAACTTCTGAAAGGAAGAACACGAAGAAAGTTCGGTTCTCTAGGTATCAAAACTAGGTAACCGAACTTGAAGTTCAATTAGATCGCAAAGAAAAAAAAAATTTCTAACCGAACTTAGATTTTTTTTAAAACAAATTTTTTTAACATGTAAACAGAACTCCGCTATTTTTGCCTGCTAATATGAGTTTTTATGTAACCGAATCTGTCATATTGAGTTCGGTTTGTTCGCATAAAAATCTAACCTTAGAAAGTAACCGAACTTGACTTAGGAAAAAAATAATGTAACCGAACTCTTTAGAAAAAAACTTGACAAACCGAACTCTTGATGGTTGCAAACATGTTGAGTTCGGTTTGTTCGCAAAAATGATGACAAACCGAACTCTTCATTAACATTTACCAATGTTGAGTTCGGTTTGTTCTCAAAAAATATTTGTTAACCGAACTATACTATGGTCCCCAAAATTAGAGTTGGCCTATTTTGTTTAAGCTAATATCTTTTGTTTTCTTGATTAGTGGAAGAGGCAAAAAACCAAACAAACCTTTGTTTGGAAGATCTAAGAACTCCCACCCCTCGAGGCAAAGTACATTGTGATGCGGTCACCGTGGAACCAAAAATGCTAAGTATAGAGGTGGGTCATTACCGGATGTTGTGATCCAAGATGGTGTTAATAGAGATAATGTTGACAACGTAATCCAACAAGTTAATGAAGAGATTGTGGAAGCGATGGGCAATGAAGAGATCGTGGAAGCGATGGGCAATGAAGAACAACATCAAGGTGGAGAAGGTGAACCAAATTGAAAGAGGAGGAAATAAGGGTGCCAATGATGGTGAACCAGGTGAAGGAGGGGGAAATGAGGGTGACAAAGATGGTGGTGAACCAAATGAGGGTGACAAAGATGAGGAAGATGGAGATAAGGATGATGTTGAATCAGAGAAGGAGTTGGATGAAGAGGAAGTTGAAGAGGAAGAGGCACAAGTAGAAATAGTGCAAAAGAAACCTAGAAAGACGCCTAACAAGCCTTGTGCTAGATATTCTTACATTCCCGATGACAATTTGTGTTTGTCTCCAAAGAATCCAACTTATGGTACTCAGAGATGGAGGGGAGTTATTGATGGGCTACAAAAACTCATGGGCTGCCAAGATCTTTGCGACAAAGGTATGGTTCAATCTTAACCATCAAGATTTCTCGGTCATCTTCTTTTATTTGAACTTATATTTTGACATATATTGTTCTTTTCTATATATTAGTATATAAGATAGTTTGTTGCTTTTGTAGGATCATACTAATGTTTGTTCGTGTTTTGAAACGTCAAAAGAACAAGATATGGAATATAGAAAATGAGTGTGATGAGGTGCGCTTGGCGGTATTTGATTGTGTACTATGGAACGGATACAACATGCGCACCAAAAATTTGATGTTGTCACCATGTTTCGCATTTGCCGAGAGGTCTTATCCAGAGACGGATACCTTTCATCTACCTTTTGGTGAGATGGCAATTACTCCGATGATTGTTTTAGAATCACCTTACCAATAACAGAACAAGTGTTCGAGATGGCTACGATCCTTCGATGAGTTTTGAACTTCTTGAAAAGCTATGCGAAAGGTGTCTAGGATTGAGCGATAAAAAGGCACAATGTGAGTTTAGACGAGCTAACAAAGAGCCCGACGAAGGTGATGAGTATAATGAGTTCGAGGCGGACCGCACGTACAAGAAGAAGTTGAAAAGATCAAGCTCAAGACCTTGTTTGATGAGTTTTGGGGACGAAAGATTTGGTTGCTCGAGGAAAGTTGGTGATGACGGAGGAGAAGATTAAGCACCATGTGACCGCTTATTTGTTATATCAACTAGGAACCATTTTCTTCCACTGACGGTTGTGTCACGTGGTAAATGCTCATTACCTCCAGCTATTGGACCCCTTGGATGAGGTGAACAACTATCGTTGGGGCATTGCGGTGCTTTCATTCGTTCAAGAGGAACTCGAGAAAAGCTTCGAGGCTTAAGAGTCTATATTTTGGAGGCTTATACACCCTTGTTCAGGTACCCCGTTAAATTATCGTTTGTGTGTTTCAATATATAAGTGAATGAATGTGTATTGTTACTAATCATATTGCGAATGTATTATTTGTTGCCTCTTCTTATAGGTTTGAGTGTACGACCACTTCCCTAAACTTCAATTGTCTCATTCTCACACTCCTTGGCCTTATGGGAAGCCTACGGTGGTAAATATGAATTTTTGAATTCACAGGAAAAGAATAAGAAAAAAAAGGTGTTGGAGTTGAGGGAGAAATTGGATACGTTAACGATGGAAGATGTGGTTTTCCATCCTTACACCATTCCATCGAGATGAAGACGAGGAGGATGTTGAGGTTATTGATTTCTCACCTGTTGCGGGGTATAATGGACCGTTGTTTCATCCTGGAGGTTGTACAATGTATAATCCTCTAAGAGTATTAAGACAAGTTTCTTGTGTCCAAAGTGTCCCACAAGTGGAAAACTTCAACTTCAAGGTGAAGAAGCAGGGAACTAAGAACACCGAGTTGAAGTTCACCCCAAATACGATCCTGCTCCATCGGTGGACCACTTGGAAGAACTTTGGGGATTATCTTGTTCCAGTGAAGAGTTACAAGATTCTTTTGATGAGCCAAATGCCGCTGACGAGGGATATATGGAATGGTATGAACATGTTTCTCATCCTCGTGTAATAAACGCTGTCCAACAAGCCCGTCTTTGAGAAGACAAAAGCGAAGGCAGTGGAGAAAGAGGCTAAGAAAATTATGAAGCATACCCCTCTGTGGTGATGAGGCCTTGATCTTGTGGAATTCGGCGGTAAGAAATTTACTCTTCTTTTTGTGTTTCAAATTGTTATGAAGTATTGAAAAATAATAGTTACTTATGTTTTTGATGAGAATAGGTGAAGGCAAGTGGAATTGTTGAAGAAAATGATGGCAAAAATCCGGAGTGGAGAGCCGATGGATACTCGAGAACAAACAGACACAGTACAACCAAATAACTAATGTTTTTAATCCCAGCCTTGTCGATACAAGCCGAGGTTGATCCAAGCCGAGACCATGCCGTCGAAGAGGAGTCGCGACAAGGGGAAGGTTCAAGTCGGATGGTTGAACAACAAAACAGTGGAGATGACACTCCTAGTGACGAAGGACGACCTAAAGCTCCTAAACGCAAGACTAGAAAAGTTTCTGGTAGTGGTCGTAAAATGAGTGATTGCAACAATTATTACTTTGGTTTCTCATGTTTGGAAGACTTTTTAATTGCGGATTTGGTAGTTTGGTTCCTTATATTTGGAATACTTTTTTATGGCGGATTGGGTAGTTTGTTTCCTTATGTTCGTGCGCTTCCAACATTTAGTGATGTGGATTATTAATTAAATTTCTTAATTTGGTTTGTAATTTGTGTTCTAAGGGATTAGTTTGGGTATTTGACGATTAAGTGTTTCATTACATTCAAATTTTTAAGAAACAATTAGTTAGTTCGGTTAATATACTAAATCTCGTAAACAACCGAACTATGTATTTGGTTACCTACAAAGTTTTTGGATCAATCAACTTAATGTTCGAGTTACATCTGATAAAGGAAACCTAACCGAACTCATGACAAGAAAATTTCTAAAGTTACTGATGTAATGTTCGGTTGCTGGTAATATTTTGAAGGTAACTGAACTATAATGTTCGGTTAATCTGCAGAGTAATGCGATGTAACCGAACTCGAGAACAAGAAAATTTGAAAAGTTAAAGTGTAAAGTTCTTGCACCGTAGAAAACGTAATCTAACCGAACTCGGAACAAGAAGTTATAGTGTAATGTTCGGTTCCTTGACAATATTATGCGAAAACAAGAACTTGGTACTCGAAAAGTTTGATTCTTCACGATTTCGTAATGTAACCGAACTCACACCATTAAAATTGACCCGGTATTTGAATTCACTCATTTTATTGAATCGAAAAAACATACATGTAGTTGAAATAAAATAGAAGTAAAACACATAAAATTGTTCAATACATCGCCCTAGGGATTCTCTACGATTTTAATTATATTGGGCGAATTGCCATTCAACTTCCTCCAAGAGAGTGTAGCGGTCCTCGTGCGAAACTCATGACCGTACCTTAATTCGTATTGGCTCCGACCCAAAGTATCTTTGGGGAAAACAATTTTTTAAATAAGTTAGCGTTGTTGAATAATCATAACCAAATAAATATTTTTTGATGAGAGGCCTATTGATTCACAAACTTACTCTATTCATTCGGTCTTCGTTTGGCATAGCGTCCTTACGAGCTTTCAATTGTTTCTCAACGATCGCATTCATTGTATAAATATGCGTACCTTTCCCTTATTTGCTTTGGAGCGTCCTCCTATAACGATTTCCGCTTAGTGCTTTAAAAACCTTAAACACCCGTTTCCACCAAGCATTGGTGTTTTGATCATCCCCAAAGTAAGGCCCTCTTGTTGGGTCTTCATTCTTGGTCACCCATTGCGCTTCCTCAACGGAGTGCTTTGTGAGAGTGGTGTGTGCTCGACAATAAGCAACATCTTCTAGATCATTGAACGGAGTTGGAGCCATTTTAGTGTTCCAAAGTGATGAGTAATCGATTTAGGAAGATTGAAAGTGATGGGTGAATAAGTTTGGTAGAGATTGGTCTCTATTTATAGCAAAAAGTACCCAACGGCTAGTTTTTTTAAAAAAACTGTTACTTCGCAATAATTGCTCCTACTAGTCAAAGTTACCGTTGGTTTTCAAAGTCGGCAATAACTTCGTCCAGTGTTCGGTTAGCTGCAGAGTAATGCGATGTAACCGAACTCAGAACAAGAAAATTTGAAAAGTTAAAGTGTAAAGTTCGGTTACCTGTAGAAAACGTAATCTAACCGAACTCAGAACAAGAAGTTACAAATGTAATGTTCGGTTCCTTGACAATATTTTGCAGGTAACCGAACTTGGTGATCCAAAAGTTCGGTTCCTTATCTGATTTCGTAATGTAACCGAACTCACACCAGCTAGATCAAACAAAAGTTACAGTGATTAGTTCGGTTACCCTGATTTTCTGTTGGTAACCGAACATTACAATGTAAATTTGGTGGTTTACACTGTTCGGTTACCTATGATTTACGGAACCAACCGAACCTTTGAGTTCGGTTTTCTCGATGCATTTGTTATGTAACCGAACTATGTAGTTTGAAATTTGAATGACACTAATGTCAAGAAACGGCTATTTTTATAGCCGTTATACACCCCAGTGGTATAAATATGTGTCTCATAGATAACATTTTGTCTCAAATTCTTCTAATAATGGTAGCCACTACTTCTAAATTTACTCTAGATGAAGATCTATCTCTTTGCGTAAAACTACATACTATACTATCCAAAGAGGGGTGAAGAAACGAAGAATGAATGGTATTATGAGTCAAAATTATTGGGGAAAATTCATGAGAAATTCTTCTCCGACACAACAAACCCTCATAACCGTGATCAAATAGCATTGTTCCTTCGATTCGACAAGATTAGAGCTAGAGTTGTGGAATTTATGGCTTTATTTCGTATTGTAAGGCGGTATCGACTTAGGGGTGAAGGATTCTCCAAATCATTTTAACATCAAAAACGAATGGCGAAGATGGAAGAGAAAGGATTTCAAATATGAATATCATTTTCGCCTCCTTAAAGACTTTTTCATAACGCGTTTTGGATATTAAATGTTATGTAGCTTTAGTTTTAGTTCGGCAATGTCCTCTAATTTCATTTCCTAACCGAACTTAAGTCTTGATGTCTCAACATTTGGCGATGTCATGTAATTAAGTTTCAATATGAAAAAACAAACAAAAAAAAAAATCCAAAAATAACAGTCTCGTCTCTTATTCTTATGAAAATGTTGAAAGCATAACCCAAAAATAAGACCTAATTCCAAAAACACAATCTTTGATTCTTGTGTTGATGTTCGAAGCATACTTAGTATAATCAATGGTACATTTAATCATCCGCAAGGAAAACCGCACCCTCGTGTATGATTTTTTCCGAATCCTTCAAAGTTTTCCACATCTCCATGTTATGCTCGTACTTAATACACCATCCCAACATTGTGTCGGGGTTAAATCCTTGCCAATAAGAGTATCCGCATATCGGAGCGGTGGACAATCGTCTTCTAACCGGAGGCCTATAAAATGGTTGTTGTTAACAAGCGCAATCACCACCCTCCTACGTTTAAGTTGCTCGACACATATCTTTGTTTTCGGAGTGTATGTGAAACTAGCACCTTTTGAGAAATAGTGAACCACGCAATTGAATGCTTCGGCGATTAAGTGCCCACAAGGCATTCCGCACATGCCATTGGCACATGCCACACGCGCCACTAGCAGCGCCACTTGCACTCAAGATGCAACCAACACTCGATACATCGACACAAACTGGGGGATGCTTCTTTAGGGTTTTGGTTTTGTCAGTCACCGGTATGCGGCGTACACTACGCTCACATTAAGAAAGCGTGAAAAGGAATAAAGCGGTCAAATAAAAGAGGAAATAATGGTGAAAAACGTTTTCGCCCATTAAACCATGCGGTTACCACCTCCTCCCATTATTTCACCCTTTACTCTCTTCCTTCATGAGGCCAGGTACGTTTCAATCTCGACTTGTATAAATATGTCTTACCTATTTCTACCCAGGACAACAAGTCTCGGTCGGGAGAAAAAATACCACACTCTCAGAAAGGCAACTTTGCAAGCTCTCCCAAAAGCTTCCATCTCTTGCAAGCTTCCTAAGCTTTCACTTTCGATACAAGTCGAGATACTACTCTCCTCAACACCTTTCTTTGCTTCCCTCCCCAAATCAGCCCTTTTCCTCCACTTTGTGACCGAAGCAAGTCGAGAACGGCCATTTCTTGGTTTAGGCCGGACTTGTCGAGGTTGATCTCTCGAATCTATAAAGTGCTCACGTGCAGCACATTTGTTTAGGGTTTGAACCAGTTTCTCACTCACCCACCGAAATTACCGGAAATCGGCGAAACGATTTTTACCCATAAACAATTGGCAACCACAAATGGGAGGATTGATCTTTCGGTTACAATATCAAATTCTAGCTTCCATCCTCAAATTTTCACGCAAGCATGGTCGGCTATCAGGTGATCTCCACAAACATTGATCCCGCTCAAGGTCATGATAACTCCTCAATTTCTGGAAGCAATACCACCAATGAAGAGGTCCCAAGACTGGTTGACCTGATGCGTGCTCAGGAGATCCACGCCAAAAACATGGACCTAATGAAGGATGCGATTAACAAAGATACTCGACTTCCTCATCAATCTAACATCGGGGCTAAGTGATTCATTTTCCCCCGGAGATCAAGAGCGAGGACTAACATCCCAAATGAGCATTCTCAAATCAACGGTTTCGTCACCGATTTGGAAGCCGAGCGGACCAGAGGCGACCATGTTGGTAGAAAACTTATGTGAATTGCTGCACCTCTCCAAGGACCAAATGGATAAAAACATTCTCTGCTATCAACCGAATAGCACTAAACGCATCACTAGTTCCTCTGCACCCACGGGGACTCCAAGGATCCCTAAGATCCGCCAACAATATTGTTTTCACCGACGACGACATGATGGTAGAAGACGGTCTGGCCGGGCCTTGCATGTTACGGCTCTCGTCAAGAACATAGAGTTTGAAGAGCGCTCATTGGCACGGTGCATCTTCTAATGTCATCACTCTCAAGACACTTAAAGCTGCCAAGGTGCGGCCTAATGAGATCGTCACGACAACCCACTACGATGGATTTGAAGGCAACCAAACTAGCACATACGGCTACATCAACTTGGAACCTGAAGTAGGGCCAATCCAATCAAGCGTGAAGTTTGAAGTAATTGAAAAAGAACCGCACTACCACATGATACTTTGAAGGCCGTGCCGCACAATCTCAAAATCGTCCCTTCAACATACCACCAATGCCTCGAAAACAAAGATTGAACGGAGAAGTCGTTCGCATTCCCGCCACCTTTGTCCCCCTATGCACCCGCTCATGCGTAGAAGCACATGGGCCAAGGAGGGTTCAAAAGGCGTGGCGACCAAGATTCATCGGTTTTACATACCAAAATGGACATCGCTCGAGATAGCGACAACCGGGAGATACCCCCATGAGAGGAGACCGTCCTTCCACCACCTCCTCGAAGGAAGACCCGCCGGGTCTCTTGCCACGGGCGTAACCGTGCCCGCACCAAGCGAGAGTACACCCTTACTGCAAGACGAAGCAAAAAAGGGGAAAGCTCACACATTATCACCATTGTTAGCAATTAGCGGGGAGACCATGACCCAGTCTCTCCGCCCAAGGAATGTCTTCACAATAACCAGAGGAGGTTCCGACCCCTCGAAGCTACAAGATGGGACCGACTTAACCACCGACGAACTCGAAACTGTCAATATAGGGAATGAGGAATTTCCGCGACCCATTCTGATCAGTTCGACTCTACAGTCTGCGGAACGCTCAAAGCTAGTCGACCTACTCAAAGAATACCGGGACGTCTTCGCATGGACTTATGAAGAAATATCGGCTTGGATGGAAAACGGTAACCCACCATCCGCATGTAATACCTCCGGATCCAAACCGGTCAAGCGGCCTCCAAGACAATTCGAGACACGACATAGAAGAACAAATCAAGGCGGAGGTCCGAGAAATTACTAGCCATTTGGTTTTGTCAAACCTATTCACCATCCTACTTGGTTAGCCAATATCGTTCCGTTAAAAGAAGAATGGTCGATCGGATGTTGTGTCGATTTCGGAGATCCGAACAAGTGCTTTGCCTAAAGACGATTTCCCGCTACCTAACATCGACATCTTTGTGTAGACGCTATCAGTGGACATGGTATGTTCTCTTTCATGGATGGATATAGCGGTTACAACCAGATAAAGATGTATGAGCACGACGCAAGTAAGACTGCTTTCCGAACCCCTCTTGGAAACTTCTATTACACCGTAATGCCTTTCGGTCTCCAGAACACTCTGGCGCCACTTACCAACGCGCCATGACTACCATCTTCCACGATATGATGCACAAGCAAGTCGAAGATTACGTAGATGATGTGGTGGTTAAATCGAAGACTCGAGCGGATCATCCAGAAACGCTACGACAAGTATTCGAAAGATGCCGCGAATACAAGTTGAAGATGAATCCTTTGAAATGCGCCTTTGGTGTCTCTTCGGGGAAATTCTTGGGATTCCAAGTAACAGCCGCAGGAATAAAAGTTGATCCAGATCAAACGCAAGCTATCCTCACGATGCCGCCACCACGAACCGTGAGGGAGCTCCAGAGTTTCATGGGCAAAGTAAACTACATTCGTCACTTCATACCGGGACTGGCACAGCTCACCACTACGTTTACTCCTCTGCTAAAAAAAGGAGCGAATTTCACGTGGACTACGTCTCAGCAAAAAGCGTACCAGAAGATCCAGCAAGTACTGTCCTCCCCAACCGTCATGAAGCCTCCTATGCAAGGGAGACCACTATGTCTCTACACAACCTTTAGCGATACTGCCATCGGAGCTCTCCTCGCGCAAGAGGACAACAAAGGAATGGAATACCCCATATACTATTTCAGTCGAACGTTGAGAGACGCCGAACTCCAATACCCCAAGGCGGAAAAGGCGTGTTTAGCATCGATTCATTCCATCCAAGTTCGGACACTACCTCCTCTCCAATAAGGTGGTGCTAGTGTCCAAATCGGACCTGTAAAGTTTCTCCTCTCGAAACTCCGCCTTGATAGGGAGGCCGGCTAAGTGGCTCCTGCCTGACTATCGAGTTTGACATAACGTGCGTCTCCCAAGGGCCATAAAAGGACAGGCGTTGCAGACTGTTAGCGGCATTCCTAGGAGAAAACACGCAGAACTACGAGAAGATCTCCCGGAGACCTTCCGGATATCTTTTTAGTCAAAGAAGAAACATGGCTGCTATTCTTCGATGGCTCTTCCACCCCAAAGACTAATCCGGAGGAGCGGGTGTTGTATTAGTATCTCCTATTTGGAGAAGTCTTCTCGCACTCTTTCAAACTAGACTTTCCGTGCACCAATAACTCAAATGAATACGAAGCCTTCCTCATTGGACTATCACTAGCTAAACAAGCGGGGCCACACGTTTGGAGATAAGAGAAGATTCCAAATTACTCATCAACCGAGTAAACGGGATCTATGCATTGAAAGAACTAACACTGCGGCGCCATACGGGATGAAGCGCAAAAACTACTAAATTATTTCGCCAAGCAACCATCACACATGTCGGCCGTAGCAAACAACAAGCATGCTTGATTGCTAGCTACACTAGCCTTAAAGCTACGGTTCGAAGGAACCGAGGAAACCCTGACAAAAAACGGCGAACCATAGCTTCAACATGGCTTTCACAACCCGAGAAAGCCAAGACGATGACTGGAGAACTCCTATCATTCAAGAACTCAACAACTCAATTTTCCAAGGGAAGGTCGACCTCAAGACTTTGCGAAATTTCTTTATGCTTCAAGGTGTCATGTATCATCGAAATCCAGACAGCTCTCTGTCAAGGTGTCTCGGGAAAGAGGAAGCACAACAACAACTTGAACATGTTCATACCGAAGTCCGTGGAATAACATCGGTAGTAACCCTCTCACCGTCGTTTACAACGACTTGGATACTATTGGCCGGAGATGGAAACCCAAATCCACGATTACTCCGGAAAAGCGTGTCCAAATTGCCGGGCGCCCCCATGTCGATGACGAGAAGTCCTCAACATCGGTCCACCTTTGAGGACTGGCGGGAGCCGTACATGGTTTTCCTTCGCGATGGCATTCTTCCTACTAACAAAGAGGATGCGTCCAAGCTAAGGCAGAAGTCCAAAAGATTCGTGTTCCATGATGGGGTTTTATATCGCAAGAGTTTCAGGGGAAGTCTACTAAGGTGTTTGAGCGATGCAAATCCCGGTTATGTTAAGAGAAATGCATGAAGGCGAACACCAAGGGAAACAGAAACTATTCCTACGGATACACGAGAGGTACTACTTGGCCGACCATGGAAGACGACAATGCGGCTACTTTCGTTCGTAAATGCCGAGAATGCCGAGTCACGGAAACCTCATCCACGTGCCTCCAACACCCTTGCACGCGATAAGTAGCCCGTGGCCCTTTTATAGTCGGGGACTCGACATCATTGGGAAGATCAACCCACCGTCCTCAAAACAGACATGAGTACATAATAACAGCGACCGAGTACTTTACCAAGTGGGTTGAAGCCGTCCATTGAAAGGAACCACTGGAGCCACAATCGCGGCATTTATCAAGGAACACATCATCTCTGCCGTTTTGGCGTACCTAAACACATCATCACTGACAACGGCACGCCTTTTGCTAACAAGCAAGTACAGGAACTGCTTGAAAGGTACGGAATCAAACAAGTCTTCTCTACCGCCTATTATCCCCGGGGAAATGGGCAAGCCGAAAGTACCAACAAGACCTTGATCCGAATCCTCACTGACAAAAGACACGACAATCCCGGAGAATGGCACGAGCAATTGCCAATGGCACTCGGGCGTCGAACATCTCCTAGAAGCTCCACCCGGCATGTCTCCTTATTCCCTCGTCTACGGTCACAGACGCGATCCTCCCCGCAGAAATCAAGATCCCGTCAGCCAGAATTGCCGCAGCAAGCGGACCCCAATGGAATGAAGCCGAGTCACTCAATGCTAGAATCGCGGAACTAGACACTCTGGACTCCAGAAGATCCCGGGCAGAGGAACATGCACAAGTATACAGAAATAGGATTTCCAGGGCGTACAACAGCCATGTAAAACTCAGGGTTTTCAAGGAAGGAGATCTGGTGCTAAAGACCGCCAAACACATCCAGAAGATGCATCGGCACCAAGTTTTCTCCCAAATGGGAAGGGCCGTACATAATCACTAAAGCATATAACGAGTGGTTACTACAAGATTATCAAAGAAGATGGGGAAAAGCTAGAGGCGGTCATCAACGGAAAGTGGCTTAAGGCGTACTACGCCTAATCATTTCCACGCAACATGATACATCAAAAGTGTGAACGACCGAGCACTCTCTCCGCTTTTACTTTCTTACCGAGTTATTGAATTTCAATACAATCCAACAGATTAACGAGAATCTCTTTATTTCTTCAAAAAAAAAAAAAAAGAGAAAGAGGAGCCTTTAAATCTCATAATACAAATCGAGAAAAGCCCATCTAGCAAATTATAATCCCTACAAAATATGATCTTCAATCGACCATGATATCTTTCAGTCCTACTCTTTAAATCTTGAGTTAACTCTTCAATCCTCCGAGACTCCGGGGCCAAAATTTCCTCCTCTTCCAAAGATGGCTTTTGTGGCGGGAATCACACCGAAGCAAGAATACCAGCCATTGTCGACCTTCACAATATTGAGGCGATGCCGCAACCAAATTAACGTTAAACTCCAAGGATTCGCAGTGGACACCATATTCTCCCACTTTTGAATGGCCGACTCCGCAGCAAAGATGAATGGACACATTCTCCATCTCAAAATCATTGGCAAAAGACAGTTCACTACGGAAACCAAAGCGGACGAACATCACTTCACCACGCTCCTGGTAGCAATATGGCCGTATGTTTTCCATATCTTCGTATAAAGGGCCACAAATTCTTTCCGCACCAGGAAACCACCAACATTCCGATAATTGGAGGAGAGACACCTCATACGAGTCCCAAACGACAAACCCGCGGAAGGGTATTCACGACAAGAGAGCCCTAAATCAGCATCCTCCAAGTCTGCAGCAGTCAACAAGGTCGGGTTTGAAGGAAGGGGAACGACTAGGTCATCCTCGTCGATAACAGTAACACATGCTCCAACGGGATATCTACTGCACAAAAGGGGAAATTTTCCATTTATACGACAAGCGTTAAAGTGTACGTCGATCTGCGAAAGAAGAAGAAAACATACCGGTATGATTTTCTTAACCCGAATAACCTTTGTTGGGGTACCCATACGAGAGTCAGACCTCGCATCTTCATCCGGGGAACCTGGCTGGTTAGAAGATGATTCGAATCTGCGCGACATGACAAAGAGAGAAATCCAACAAGAAGAACCCTTTTCTCAAACGAGGGAGATGATGAAGTTGCGTTGGGTATGAATACGGAATCTTAAAAAGGAAATGAAGCAATGAGGGACATAACGCTTCCAGATTTCTTGGCATGGACGATGCCCTAATTGAAGCCGCGCGTGAAGGAAAGGAAAAATAAGGAAACTTTGCTATCTGAAGAAACTCCCTCCTTATTTACATCGGTCACGCCTGCAAGCACGCACAACTTCCACATTGCGCCGGCCCCACCAGCCAGCACACGCAGTTTCCCAAGTCACGCCTGCAAGCACGCACAGCTTTCACATTGCGCCGGACCCACCAGCCAGCACACGCAGTTTCCCAAGTCACGCCTGCAAGCACGCACAGCTTTCACATTGCGCCGGCCCCACCAGCCAGCACACGCAGTTTCCCAAGTCACGCATGCAAGCACGCACAACTTTCACATTGCACCGGCCCCACCAGCCAGCACACGCAGTTTCCCAACTCACGCCAACTTCCCAACGTCGCCCAAGCTGCGCCGGGCCCACCAATTGTGCCAGCCTCTCGATTTGTGCAAAACTACCAGAGGCAAGGATTCCAAATCCTATTTATAGAAGGTCAGGCAAGCCTCCCTCAATTCTCCTTACGGTTTGCTGTTAATAGTTCGTCACCATCTTATGCTTACCTCGCAACAAAGCCCTTGTTCCGAGCTAAGCAGGGGACTTAATGTTGATGGTGGTTTTTAGACAAAGGATAAAATCGTAAAAACCCATGACCTAGTGTTACAGGCAACACATTAACTAAGAGCATTTAACTCGTGTGTAAACAATTAATAGGGGTATTTTTTTTCAAATGCCGATTAGGGTTTTCGACACGAACCCTAATTCCTAAACAAAGCCGCATATTGCGCACCATGGCAACAATGCCAAACCAAGCCGCATCTTTGCGCACCATCGCAAACAATGCCAAACCAAGCCGCATATCTGCAGACCATGGCAGCAATGCCAAACCAAGCCGCATCTTTCGCGCACCATGGCACCAATGCCAAACCAAGCCGCATCTGCGCACCATGGCAAAGAATGCCAAACCAAGCCGCATCTTCATGCGCACCATGGCACCAATGCCAAAACAAGCCGCATATCTGCGCACCATGGCAACAATGCCAAACCAAGCCGCATATCGCGCACCATGGCAACAATGCCAAAACCAAGACGCACCTGCGCACCATGGCAACAATGCCAAACCAAGCCACACCGCGCACCATGGCAACAATGCCAAACCAAGCCGCATATCTGCGCACCATGGCAACAATGCCAAACCAAGCCATGATATCATGCGCACCATGGCAACAATGCCAAACCAAGCCGCATACTGCGCACCATGGCAACAATGCCAAATCAAGCTGCTATGCCATTGGCACATGCCAAATATAGCGCCCTAGGCTTGCAAGACTTGCAACTAGGTCAACATGGCCGCACGTGCCATTGGCACATGCCAACACGTGTCGCAAGCCATACTTCCAAGCCGCTATGCCTTTGGCCCACGCCAAACATAGCGCCCTAGGCTTGCAAGACTTGCAACTAGGTCAACATGGCCGCACGTGCCATTGGCACATGCCAACACGTGTCGCAAGCCATACTTCCAAGCCGCTATACCTTTGGCCCACGCCAAACATAGCGCCCTAGGTTTGCAAGACTTGCAACTAGGTCAACATGGCCGCACGTGCCATTGGCACATGCCAACACGTGCCGCAAGCCATATTTCTAATCCGCTATGCCTTTGGCCCATGCCAAATATAGCGCCCTAGGCTTGCAAGACTTGCAACTAGGTCAACATGGCCGCACGTGCCATTTGGCACATGCCAACACGTGTCGCAAGCCATACTTCCAAGCCGCTATGCCTTTGGCCCACGCCAAACATAGCGCCCTAGGTTTGCAAGACTTGCAACTAGGTCAACATGGCCGCACGTGCCATTGGCACATGCCAACACGTGCCGCAAGCCATATTTCCAAGCCGCTATGCCTTTGGCCCACGCCAAATATAGAGCCTTAGGTTTGCAAGACTTGCAACTAGGTCAACATGGCCGCACGTGCCATTGGCACATGCCAACACGTGCCGCAAGCCATATTTCTAAGCCGCTATGCCTTTGGCCCACGTCCAACATAGCGCCCTAGGTTTGCAAGACTTCCAACTAGGTCAACATGGCCAAGCACGTGCCATTGGCACATGCCAACACGTGCCGCAAGCCATATTTCCAAGCCGCTATGCCTTTGGCCCACGCCAAATATAGCGCCCTAGGTTTGCAAGACTTGCAACTAGGTCAACATAGCCGCACGTGCCATTAGCACATGCCAACACGTGCCGCAAGCCATATTTCTAAGCCGCTATGCCTTTGGCCCACGCCCAACATAGCGCCCTAGGTTTGCAAGACTTGCAACTTGGTCAACATGGCCGCACGTGCCATTGGCACATGCCAACACGTGCCGCAAGCCATATTTCCAAGCCGCTATGCCTTTGGCCCACGCCAAATATAGCGCCCTAGGTTTGCAAGACTTGCAACTAGGTCAACATGGCCACACGTGCCGCAAGCCATATTTCTAAGCCGCTATGCCTTTGGCCCACGCCAAATATAGTGCCCTAGGCTTGCAAGACTTGCAACTAGGTCAACATGGCCGCACGTGCCATTGGCACATGCCAACACGTGTCGCAAGCCATACTTCCAAGTCGCTATGCCTTTGGCCCACGCCAAACATAGCGCCCTAGGCTTGCAAGACTTGCAACTAGGTCAACATGGCCGCACGAGCCATTGGCACATGCCAAACACGCACCCTGGTAGCCTAACTTGCAAACCATGCAAACCTACCACCAAGGCATTCCGCACATGCCATTGGCACATGCCAAACACACACGCTGGTACCCTAACTTGCAAACCGTGCAACCTACCACCAAGGCATTCCGCACATGCCATTGGCACATGCCACACGCGCCACTAGCACTCAAGATGCAACCAACACTCGAGACATCGACACAAACTGGGGGGATGCTTCTTTAGGGTTTTGGTTTGGCGGTCACAGCATGCAGCGTACACTACGCTCACATTAAGAAAGCATGAAAAGGAATAAAGCGGTCAAATAAAAGAGGAAATAATGGTGAAAAACGTTTCGCCCATTAAACCATGCGGTTACCACCTCCTCCCATTATTTCACCCTTTACTCTCTTCCTTCATGAAGCCAGGGTACGTTTCAATCTCGACTTGTATAAATAGGTCTTACCTATTTCCACCAGACAACAAGTCTCGGTCAGGAGAAAAATACCACACTCTCAGAAAGGCAACTTTGCAAGCTCTCCCAAAAGCTTCCATCTCTTGCAAGCTTCCTAAGCTTTCACTTTCTCGATACAAGTCGAGATACTACTCTCCTCAACACCTTTCTTTTCTTCCTCCCCAAATCAACCCTTCTCCTCCACTTTGTGACCGAAGCAAGTCCGGAACGACCATTTCTTGGTTTAGGCCGGACTTGTACAGATTGATCTCTCGAATCTATAAAGTGCTCACGTGCAGCACATTTGTTTAGGGTTTGAACCAGTTTCTCACTCACCCACCGAAATTACCGAAATCAGCAGAAACGATTTTTACCCATAAACAGGTACGATACTTGCAAAGAGAGTCACTGTATATAATCGGAAGTCAGGATAACTTCATTTACTACCGATTATATATAGGCTCAACCAAAATTCAAAAAATTGATGATTTTTGCAAAATCCCATTTTGGGGCTACTTTATATTCGATAGTTATATGAACTATCTTGACTACCGATTATAGGCTCAACCAAAATTCAAAAAATAGAGATTTTTTGCAAAATCTCATTTTGGGGCTACTCTATATTCGGGAGTTAAATTACCGAAATTCACTACCGATTATGATAGGATTTCGGTAAAGAGGTCTATTTATAATCGGAAGTCAGGATACCTTCATTTACTACCGATTATTTTGGGGTACTTTATATTCGGAAGTTATATAAACTAAATTGACTCCCTATTGTGGATGAACTTCCCGATTGTAAAGTTTTCTACCGATTGTAAAGGATAGTTTGGCCATTAAAAAAAATAGGAGAAAAGGGATGGTTACATTTTATGTTTGGGTGATCTTTTTTGTCTTTTTGTGTCGCCCTTAATTCTTTGGGAGTCTCCCCTAAAAATGCAAGGTTTAATATATCCTTCTTTTATCAAAAATAAATAAAAAAATGATAGTATCTTGAAAGAGACTTTGGGTTGAAATATTCTTCCAGATCTAGACTTTGTCAACTGAAAATTGTTAAACAACTTGCACCGTGGAAGTTCAAACAAAAAATTACCGTTAGTTAAATTAGCTTACGTTAGTCTTTCAACTTTTATGATTTTGTCTCTAACTTTTGATTGTATCCGTCTAGTTCATGTGTACCTATTCTTAAACTGTCTCTATGAATTCCATCCGACTAGTTCGTTGGTACCCATTCTTTCATCGTGGCTATCACTTTATCCTAAGAATAATTATTAAAGACTACCAATGAGAGGATTAATCTTTCTATAAATCTTTCTTGTAAATGCATAACGAAAATACAGATAATCTTCAATGGCTGAAGCTCGCAAATTTTACAGTGATGATGAAAACTCACAGAGGGAAACTGAAAGCTCTCCTTCTATAACTTGTTTCTTTGCTCACAATGAGCAAGAAGTTGAAGAAGGGACTATGATTTCAGCTGAAGCTGTCTACAGCCTTCTTAGAGATTTGGAAGTAATGAAGGATCAACTTGAGGTATCTATGAAAAATCAAGATTGGTTGAAAGCTGAGATAGAAAAGATATATGCTGATCTTGATTTCACAAAAGCTCAAATCAAGGAGTTGGTTTATGGAGAGATTCTTTTTCATGAATCTCTTGAAACCTTTGAGAATAAGTTCGAGAAGTTGAGCACTGATGATTTATCAGTCAAGAAAAACTAAAAGCAGGATCACAAGTGCATTGTTTGATCTCCCGCAGGAAGAATTTCGTTTGTCATCTACGAGGAAACTATTTTTATGTGATCGTTTAGTCATAATTACAATATATATCCCTATATTTATCTATTTATCTATTAATGAATGACATTGAATCTTGTGTTCATAAAATAGCTTTTCAATAGGACCGGTAATGAAACATTATTGGATAACATAAAAACAATTAATCCTGAAATGGTGTAATGCAAATGGTACTCCAACTTGTTTTATTTATCAACTGCAAAATAAAATCTAGTCTTCGCCAAATGAAATAGATAAATTATTACAACATGAAGTAGAAACAAAATATCAACCTCATTAATTAAACGCTAATACCCTCAACTACGCCTAAAACTCTTAGCTAATGAGACGTAGTCTTTTAAGTTTCATAAGACTAAGTCTTATGGGGTGCTAGTCTAGCACCTAGATTAGCAGTCAGGACTACCTCCTAAGTCTTATGGGAGTGCTAATCTAGCAGCTAGATTAGCAGACCACTTTCGACCAAATTTGAACCATTCCGCGCCAGTATTTGAACCATTCAAATTTCAAATCTCAAATGATCGGATCAAAAATAAACCCCTCAAATACCGAACCATTCCGCGAAAAAGGTAGTTTTTCAGCGCTTGAATCATTCAACAGTAACTATCTAGCATGCTAGTTCACATGCTAGCAACTGGTAGGAGAGAGAACTAGTGTTAATTTTTTTGCTACGCTTTTTTTTTGAATTGCAACACTTAAGTGCTAATCTAACACCTCCAATCTAGCCCATAAGACTTAGTCTAAGGAGAGATTGATTTAGTCCCTAACTTTTCACGGTACTCCAAAGGCCAATAGATATACTGAACTAGTAAATAAATAAATATACTACTCCTATTCGTACATCCGACTAGTTCGTCATGGGTACCAATTCTTTTATTCGCTATCATTTACATCCGAATAGTTCGTCGGTACAATTCTTTCATTGTAGCCTATCATTCGGCGACGGATCCAGGATTTTATGTCTGGGTGGGCTAATTTAACTTTATTTAGCCAATACTGTATTTAACTTTTTCGATTGCAATATTAATGGCTGCAGTTATAATACCTGGTGCGACAAGCTATTTTTTCTGTTCTACATATCGGGTATCAGTTCGAGAGTTGTTTCCAAAGCAAAATGCTCGGAAGTGGTTGCGGTTTTTGCTATCACGTAGCTCTTTTTGTCTTTCTGGAATGTTGCTTTCCGCTTACGTTATGTAATATTTGTCGATATACTTACATTTGCCGAGAAAGAAAAGCAAAAATGAACCGATGCAGCAATGATACATCTAGGAAGTTATGTTATTCTTCACACCCTTTACTGTTTAATTTTCGTAGCATGGTGAAATATGAGGAGTAATAAAAAAAAAAATGACCCATGTTTTAACCGACACATAGCAAACAACATAAATACGTGTTTAGTTGGTTAGCTTAATAATTTTAAGAAACACTATGGATACGTGTTCTTTACTTTAGTTTTTTAAATGTTTTTCAAAAGAAAAAAAAAACTACTTTAGTCTTTGAACGACTGAGATTTAATATTAAAGGTTATATCTTTCTAGTGGGACCGTGTTTCAATTTCGTTAAATTGATTTCATGGAGAATTATATCTTCCTAGTGAGCTAACTGAAATTTGTACCTGAGCTAAGTTCCACGAATGCTAAAAATTACATTCACTAAACAACTTTTTATGAATTTTGGGTGGGCTTAAGCCTAGGTAAGCCACCCCTAATACCGTCCCTGCCATCATTACATGTGGCTAGTTAGTCGGTATTTTATCTTAGCTTTACTCTTTCTAGAAATTTTACTTATAACTTAATAAGTACATAATGAAAACAACTTCAATTTACTTCCCAAAATACTTTTTCTCATATGTATCCAGCTAGTTCTCCTGAAATGGCAACAAACTACAAAAAATCATCAACCTTGGTTTCATTTGCTTCCCAAGTTAGGGTTTTATCTTTTTTGTATTGATTTATAAACTTAATAAAATCTCTTTAAATGTTCTTCACAATGGTTTCATAATTTATTCTATAGATTGTTTAAGGGGTGTAGTAGTGTGATTTTCTACTACTACTGCGCCACCACCACCTGTGCTAACGTCGTGCCACAAATTATCCACTAGAACAAATAACTTGAACCATAGCACCAGTTGCCCTTCCTCCCCCGTATTATGGCACGGGCAACCCACTAATACTCAGGGCCGGCCCCGAGGGAAGGTCAACGAAGGTTGACTTCGGGGCAACAGGGGAAAAGGGGCAGCAAATTAGCTTTTTGTCTAAGGATGGTTTTGTGTTAAGATAAAAAATGAAGGTTTAAATTATGATTTACAAATAAAAGAAGGACACATTTATAAGAGATTTAAGGGCATGTTATGAATAAGTAGTTAACTTGATGGTTTAGTGCTAAATATGTAAAAACTCTCTTATATATTTCACAGACCAATTTTTTTCTTTCAGATTGTCGAGAAAATTCTTCACCGTAAGTAAAATTAACATGCCTAGGCGGTGGGATTTTGCTAGTTGCGCAGTATCCATATTTTTTCTTTCATTGGATTTCATTAGTACTTTGTGAATCATTTCTTGTTTGAAATATGTAAAAATTAAGAAGTATGTTCTGTTTTTCTAGAAACATTTCCTAACTTGATATATGTGTAGGTACAATTTTAAGTATTATTTGCTTAATATATATGCAATAATCAAGAAGTATAAACTTGTCTTGATTACTGGTAATGCAAACAGAGATTATGGGATGGGGCAACAATTTTTCCTTCACTTCGGGGCAGCGAAATCCCAGGGCCGGCCCTGCTAATACTTAATACGACTTAGTCTTTTAACTTCTGTAATAAGAGATTGATCTCGTCTCCAACATTTCAGTGTACCCGTATGGTATTCGCACATCCGACTACTTCAACAGTACCCCCTTTTTCACCGTAGCTATCATTTACACCCGCGACTAGTTCGTCGTTGCCCCTTCATTCATCTAATAACTAATTACTGTTGTGAACTCATAGGCTAGCTGTTCCTCCAGAAGGTCTTCTTGAATTATTCTCTTTCCAAGAAGCTCAAAAAGCCGCACTAAAAATGAACAGTTTCCAAACTTTGTTTTTCTTCGGCTTTGAAAATTGCAAGTTGCCTCAAAATGATTTAGGAAGTGTCTGGACTGGTCTTATAACGTAATGCAAATGGACTTCCAACTTATTTCCCTTATCAACAGAAAAATAAGATCTAGCTAGTCTACTCCGGATGAAATACATAAATTACTCCAACATGAAAATTTAAACTAAAATACATCAACTATCATGAGTTAAATTTATGATTATACCTACACTGGTAATTTTATTTGGAGTTTAATCCCTGCTGCTATATTATGGACTTTGTGGAAGGAGCGAAACAACCGCACATTTGATAGCAACCATAACTACAAAACAGATGAAGATCTAGGAAACGAAGCTAAAACTTTAATCCTTCTTTGGGCTGCAGCTGCAGGTAGAAGAGTACATGTAAACTTTTCTAGCTCTATTCTCAATGATTGGGAGAATTTGTTTCTGTAAGATGCTGTAATTTTTCTTTTTTTTTTTCCTACCTCTGGTAGCCTGTACATTCTTTCTCCTTAATATATCTTCTTTTCTGATCAAAAAAAAAAAAAGCTAATACTGTTGGAATATTTTCAACAACGCTATCCAGGAGGTACTGATGATGAAGAGACTCATCGTTTCAGAGAAACCTGTTGGTGAAAATGTCTATTCCCAACAGATGCGAAAACCTCCATAAATAGCATCTCCCAAAATTCGTTTAAGACACAATCGAAAAACCTTCTCTGTTTTCTCTCTTTTCTAAAAGCATCATCAGAAATTTTGTTTACATGTGTTCTTGATTGGATCAAGGGGTACAAACCTTGAATTCAATTTCCGTTGTAGGGCTTTCATTGTATCCTGAAGGCATTATTTCACATACCTGTTGTAATCGCCAATTTATTGGGAGGGTAGAAATAATTGTCTAAAAGAAATCGTATGAGCCTTGAAAGCTTTTGAGTACAACAATCTCTTTTGTGTTTATTTCATCCTCTATTTGAACCCATTTTCCAACAAATACGACTTAGTCTTTTAACTTCTATAATAAGAGATGGATTTCGTCTCTATCTTTTCATCCGACTAGTTCAACCGTACCTATTCTTTCAACGTCGCTATCATTAATTTACACCAGGACTAGTTCGTCGTTGCCCGTTCTTTCGTACTCGCTATCATTTATTGGAGGGAGGGATAATAATCAAATGCCACTAAGTACCAGGAACTTTGTCTACAAATCTTGCTTATAAATACAGAATGAAGATACATCTAATCTCATTACCTAAAAAACAACTTCAACTTACTCAGCTTAAAATTCCCAAAATACTTTCTGCTCATATCCATTTACTTCTACTGAAATGGCGACAAAATCCTCAACCTTGGCTTCATTTTTGATGGTTCTTGTATTTGTATGTCTGATTGCCGACTATGCAAATGCAAGCTCACTCAAAGTCTGGAGTGGGCCCGGTTGCAACGGACATAGTGCAGTTATACACGGTTGTGGGTGCTTCAATATTCCCCATGGCCTTTTTGGGGGTTATCGTTTTACTTTCACCGGACAACCAGCTAAGGTTTACAGTCACCGTCACTGCCAAGGACATGTTCTAAACCGTTTCCACCAAGACATACGCAAGTGCCAGCCGTTCGGATTCAGAAGTATCAGAATTCTCTGCCATTGATTGATGTATCGATCAATATATATAAAGAGAGCTAGCCCGGACCTCTCTTTCATACCTCAACATGTATAAGAGAAATAAGTACTCAATGTTGTCATTTATGTTTTCTTGTGTGGTTTGATTCCTTTCATGTGTGTATTTTGATGTACATGGTTTATTACTGATACAATGGTCGGGCAAATATTCTTTTTGGTTTACAAGTCTCTAGCTACTATAAACTGCAAGCAACCACTAGTAACTCCTGTTTCATACCAATATAGTCTACCCACTTAACATGCACTTGAGTTATCAATGGTGCAGCAACATCTTTCCTATCTTAATTAAAACTTCTAGATATCAACTTTATGGTGCGGCTTCTAGATATATATCAACTTTATGGTGCGGGTACTAAAGAATTAGATATTTCAGAATAATTCCACTGGTTCATCCATCTAGGTATACAATCTATGAGGTGATATTTTTATATTTTTTTGGCGCAACAAGGACAGTTTATCAGAATAGTCAACCACTGAAATTCCGACGAACTTAATTGAAAAAGTTAAAAGAGAAAAAAAAAAAAAACACAAGGAAGAAAGAACTTCTCTCTTTAATGCACTACTGATATACCATTCACATCATTCCAGTCGCTAATAACTAAGGCCAAACGCATACCATCAAGATTCTTATAGTTGAAAGACCGGTTGTAAAGCAAGTACTAGTACTTCACATCATTTATATAAGAACAGGGTGACATTTTTATTTTGAGTTGATAATAGCATAGCATTTTACAAAGACAGATTAACAATGCAGCAATTTGAATTTTCCCTCTTTTTCCTACCATGTTTACTTTCTTACTTAATAATTTTTCATATTGAATAGGAAAAGGAATCTACCATGTTTCCGCATAAGATACATAAATTACTCCAACATGAAAATTTAAACTAAAATACATCAACTATCATGAGTTGAACTTATGTTTATACCTAAGACTTAAGCTGATGCGAATTAGTCTTTTAACTTTTATAATAAGATATGGTTTTCGTCTCTATCTTGAATTCAAATTAGTGATGAAGGTTATGCTTCTTCTTTTTACCTCGCACATCTGACTAGTTCATCCGTACCTATTCTTTCAACGTCGCTATCACTTGCACCAGCGACTAGTTCGTCGTTGGTCCAGGATTACTCTGTCTACAAATCTTGCTTATAAATACAGATGAAGATAACTCTAATCTCATTACCTAACAAACAGCTTTAATTTACTCAGCTTATAATTCCAAAAATACCTCTGCTCATATCCCTTTACTTCTATCGAAATGGCGACCAAATCCTCAACCTTAGCATCATTTTTGATTGTTCTTGTATTTGTATGTTTGATTGCCGATTACGCAAATGCGAGCTCACTCAAAGTCTGGAGTGGGCATGGTTGCAATGGACATAGTGCAGTTATACACGGTTGTGGGTGCTTCAACATTCCCCATGGCCTTTTTGGAGGTTATCGTTTTACATTCACCGGACAACCAGCTAAGGTTTACAGTCACCGTCACTGCCAAGGACATGTTCTGAACCGTTTTCACCAAGACATACGCAAGTGCCAGCCGTTCGGATTCCGAAGTATCAGAATTTTGTGTCATTGACTGATGTATCGATCGATCAATATATGTAAAGAGTGCCCTGGACTCTGTCTTCGTATTCATGGGTGTACTTTGATGTATTTGGTATAGTACCCAAATAATGGTCAGGATGCTACTACAAATTGCTGGCTTCTTTCTTTTTGTACTCTCCGGCTACTATAAATTGCTGGCTTTATTATTGGATATATGAAATTTGATTTTTTTTTTTTTTTTTTTATCTCAGTTTAAATCATTTTTTATGAAGAAAGAGTGAAGCTCGAAACTGGTGCTAATGTAAAGGAACAATTTATTTCGGAAAATGGGTCATTTATCCAAAAAAAATTAAAACATGGTTCAAATGGACGAGTAAAAATAATTATGGGAGAAATGGACACAAAAAAAATAGCAAGGATGAAACTGAATTCATCCTGGCTTAAACTTAAAAATAGCGAGGATGAAACCAGATGCATCCTGATGTAAATTAAAAATAAAAAAAAAAAGAATTTGAAAATGGGTAGGATGAAACTGGTTACATCCTGGTTATTTTTATATTTTTGTCCATTTAAACAGTATCAAAATCTAAATATCTTTTTCACCCAAGAATTATCGATTTTGATCTTTTTAACCAATTTTGTGAATTTATTTTGCTGAATTATTTAATAATTTAACCATCCATTGCTCCAAACATGTACTCCCTTCGCCCTCATTTAATTAACCAATTGGGTTTTAATTTATAAGTTCATTAAGAAAAAGACTGAGAGTAACTTTGCTTCCAATCATGAAAAATTTACCCTATTAAATTGGGAATCTAATAACTTATGATCAACACTTTTAAAAGCAATAAATCTCCGGGACCAAACGGGTACAAGATGGAGTTCTATAAAATTGCATGGAACATGATTAAATTGGATTTCATGGCAGTGGTGAAAAAATTTCAGATAAGAGAAATGATGGATTGGAGAACTAACTGTTCATTTATTATCTTGATTCCAAAAAAAGCTCGGGCGGGTTCTCCTAGTGATTTTAGGCCAATAAGATAATATCTAAGATACTTTCTCAAAGGCTCAAGCGGGTAATTCCTAAACTTATATATGAAAATCAAGGTGCCTTTATTCAAGATAAACAAATCTTAGACGGAATTCTCATTGTTGGTGAGTTAATTGATTCTAGACTCAAGAGTGGAATTCCAGGGGTGCTGTGCAAAACAGACATACAAAAAGCTTTTGATAATGTCAGTTGGCAGTCAATTCAAAATATTCTTCAATGCTCCGGGTTGGTTCAAAGTGGATAAATTGGATTACGTGGTGTGTCACTAGTGGAAAACAGGCTATCTGAGACATAAAGAAACGACACAAAATAAATATCGGGAAACTTCTACATATGTAACGTGTTGCTAACTAAAGTCAATATGTCGTTGTATCGGGGCTTTTGTTGACTTGGACAACAACACTTTGACATTTTTATTGACTATAGTCAAACTGACGTTTTGTAAATACTTTTGTTGACTTAGCCAACGACAGTACCTATAGTATTGTTTATGTGGTAGACTTGTTTGCGCCTTTTTTGGGATTGAGAAATCTCATTGACTAACGGCTCTGATTCCCCTCCTCTCTCACCTGGAAAAGCTAGCCTATCTTATTGTTGATGGTGGTTTTTAGTTCAGGGATAAATTTGTAAAACCCTACATTTAATATGTCGTCACTCTGCAAAGAAACAGAGCCATCTAAAAGTGATGATTTTTCAACCTCTTCACTGACGCATTTATTGAGCAACATATATCCACCAGAATGGTACATGTAGCAACAATCCCAGATATTTTGTGATTTCGGCACCATGCCTATATTATTCAATTAATATAAGTTTCTTTGAATGATTTCTGTGCTATGTCCCCCGGCTGAACCCTTAATGTTGATATGGCATGACAATTTGTGTTCACTCGCAGTAGAGTAGCATGAATTTCCAAGTATCAAGGATAAGGTCCCTGCATAATGTATTCAACCGGAAAGCATACTGCTCTCTGTAAATGAACTTACGGTGGGTTTGGATGTAGAATTTTAAAGGTGGAATTCATGGGTCCAAGGGGTTTGGTGGAATTACGTTTCCCTCTGTATGCACGTTTCCTACGGGATCCAGTTTTCCAGCAAATCCTCCATATGGAGTCCGACACCTCCTCCCTAAGATTTGCTTGGAAACTTATCAAGGGATTTATTGACCCACATTTTTTAGACTCTAAATCCAATATATATGCAATTTTAAGATTTGAGGTTAATGCAAAACGGTACAAAGACTTTAATACAAGAAAACTCTATAAATCCTAAAAATTTATATTGAGTTACCAAACACTTAAGGAATTTACATGATTCCCATAATTTATAATCCCATGGGATTATAAATTCATGGAAACGATGAATTATGCAAACAAACCGACCATTAAAGAACTCTGTGTCAACACATAGAATTCAATCAATTTTGTGATAATTCACAAGATTCATATATTACCCTGACTAATTTGCAAAAATTAGGGTTTTGCGTGCTGCGCGGTATATTAGACCTTTCCTGTCGAAATTAAGCCTATACGAACTAGGTAATTTTTCCGTCATGGATAAGTAGGTGCAAAATCCTATCCAAAATCATAAAACAAGGAGCCGCGGAATGGGAGGAGCAACAAAGGGAGGTGTGGCCATGCCATAGGCCAGCCGGCGCCACTTGCAAGTGGCCACACCCATGTTGCTCAACCGGCCCCATTTCCATCGACCAATCAGGTCGCTTTAAACCCGCCACGACGCGCTGGAAGTGTGGCCACGCCCTTGCTTGCCGGACCCCTTTCCATCGACCAATCAGGTCGCTCTAAATGCGCCACACGCATTTAGAATGCGGTCGGGCCCATGCTGCTTGCCGGCTCCCTTCCCATCGACCGATCATGTCGCTCTAAACTTACCACACACACACTAGAAGTGTGGCCAGACCCATGCTTGGTCGGCCCCTCTTTTAATTGACCAATCAGGTCGTCCTAAACCTGCCACAGCATCAGAAGAGGCAAGGTTGCGCCAATATGCTAATTGGCATGCTAAACATGCTAAACGTCCCACTTTACCACAGAAGCATGACGAACATGGCAACATACCATAAATAGTGCACTTACGTGCCAACCCATCATTTGTTCGTAGCCAATGCCATAACAGACTTCAATGTGGTTATCCTAACCAGAAACACGACCTTGCATGGTCGAAACCCTAATTTCCGGTCGTGGCACAAATTATGCCACTTCGGACCCAGGAAACCCTAATAAAGACGTCATATCATAGCCACCCGTGGAAATCCTTACTCATGTGGTCGTTTCCACATGATGGCCTAGCTATGGTTTTTTCGGTATGGCTATGGCACCATTTTCACAAAACGTCGATGCTCCACGGCCACATGCCACATTCCGCATGCACTAATTAGGGTTTTGGCATACCAAACCCTAATTCAGGCAAAGTTGCTACGCCAACCAAGCTAAGTAACGTTTCCCAGAGCATTGGGATTGTTGTGGAAATAGGGCCAATGTTGCCACGCCATATTTGGGTCTAACAAAAATATGCTAAAACAGACACCACGACTACGCCACTGGCATGTCGCTATGCCGTGGCTACGTCAGGCGCCGCTTTGCTATACAACAGGATGTGGCCATAATCAATGGTCATTCTTTCTTATAAGCTACAATCTCAGTCGTCCAAATTTGCCAAGGAATTGACAAGCCTGTGGCAAGTTTTAGGCGGCCAGCCAAGGCAAGCCTAATAGCATCACATGATATTTTTCTATGGCAAGTCTCTTGACCTTGACTTGCCACACGTAGCAATCTGCTACTCATTTTCCACGAAAACACTCGAGACATCAAACATGTTACAAACTAGGAAATACTCATCATGGTATTGATCTGGCGGTTTACAGCGTGCGACGTGCAATACGCCCATTATAAGAAAGTGTCATGAAGCGGGACAATTAGTGGTGGCAAGAAGTAACGGGTGTAAACGGATCCACTTCCTTCATCATGGAAGCATGGGTTTCTGACGGTTATAAGTTACTCCACTCTTCCATCACCCAATCGTTCCCACTTCCTACGAGACCAGGGTACGTTTAAATATGACTTGTATAAATAGGCTTGACATATTTCCACAAAACAATAAGTTTTTGGTCGGCAACAACATAGTATCCAGAAATCACCAAGAACTGATAGATTTTCACTCTGCAATCCAATTCCACTTTCTGATAAAAGTCATAAAACATGCCACATCTTCAGAATTAACCATTCTGGTCTCAACACTCTCTCCGCTTCCCTCCCTAAGACCAACCCTTCTACTTCACTTTGTGACCGAAGCAAGCCTGGAACGGTCATTTCTTGGTTTAGGCCGAGTTATGCAGTTGATCTCTCTAATCAAAAGTACTCCCGTGCAGTGCATTGTTTAGGGTTTAGATTCGTTTCTCATCCACACACCCAAAATTACCAAAATCAACAGAAACAGTTTTCACCCACAAACAATTGGCAACCATAGTGGGAGATTAATCTCTCGGTTGCAATATCAATTTTCAATTTTCAATTTAGTTTTTTCAATCCCAATTTCAAGATGGTAGAGCTCAGGTCCGGGTCGAAGAACAAACCCCGATGCCACCGGCGCTGAGAACATCCTTGGTATCAACGTTCCTTCCAGGTGACATCAATGTGCCACCTGTCGGCATGATCGGCACCCGGCCCGGCACAAGAAACGTTCCCTCGGGCATCACACCTCTGATCACCAGAGCCAGAGCCTCTGCTGCCTCCCCCAATGTTTCTTCAAGCATGACACCCCCAGTTGTCACTAGAGCCGCCACCACTCCACCACCGGGACGAGAGACTGGAGGAGCCAGAGGAAGCCAACTTCCTCTTACCACTATTGATTTGATGGAAAGATAAAAAAAGGTTTTCATAAGGATCAGACAGACATGGCTACAACTCAGAAAGGCATACCTATTTTCTCCAAGACACTAACGGAGCGGCTACCACAAGAGTCATGATAACCCCAGATGGAGCTGACAAGGAATACTTTTAACATCCGGCGCAAGCACTTCAGCAGGACGCGCCTTTATAGATGAGGAGGCTCGCGTTGCTCCTGAACGCCCAGTAGAAACGAATCAGCAATCTAATTTCATCACACGTGAAGATCAGAAACGACTTCTCCAAAATCAAGACGAAGAAAATCGGAAACCCTCCTGAGTTCACGAGACCCTCTTCCCGTCAGGAGCTACATGATTTCTGGGGACTCCATCGAAAAAATCGTGTATCCTATGATAAAACATTTATGTGAGATTCTGTATTTATCCAAGGCGCAGCGTCAAGACATATTTGCAGCCCTCAACCGCACTGTATCAGGAAAACAGTTGTTTCCATCCAGGGAAGTCGTTCCCAAACTCCAACCTCTTCCTGGAAAGCAAGATTGATAGATGGAACTGGGGACTCCTAACCATTGTTCACTTGAAGGATGTCGAGTTTGACAGCACGCTGATTGACGCGGCCTCCGACTTCAATATTGTAACCGTTGAGACTCTAAGAGTTGCAAGGGAAAATCAAACAAAAGAAGCGTATTCTTTCCCGTAAGGAGAAAAACATGACTTGCCGACCAGCATTATTTGTGTGTCGTCTTCCCATATGCCATATCGTATCAGATCTTTTTTCGAAGTCAAAGGTTAATGGCGCCCTCACTGGAGTTCTCTCCAGGAGCCGCTTCGATGTTTCTCTCAAGGAGCCGCTTCAACGTTCTGTCCAGAAGTTGCTCCACCTCTATGTACGCTCCAGCAGTCTCTTTGCTTCAGCGTTCTTCTCCATAAGCTTCAACGTCCTCTCCAGGAGCCGAAGCCGCTTCAACGCTTATTTCCTTTCAAGGATCGTGTCAGAACCTCCACTTCTTCCTGCCAAGGATCGCACCATAGCCGCCACACTCCTTCCTTCCAAGGTTCGTTCCCGTAGCCACCACACTCCTCCCTGTCAAGGATCGTGATCGCAGCCAGCCAAGGTTCATAGTTGTGGAAACCTTTTGTTTCATCCCATCAAAAACATGGGGAATTTTGTCCATTTATCAACTTGTTATCATCCTGATATCATCACTAACACCTGATGTTGCTCACTCACGGGGGAGCCTAAAATACCCAAAGCCCAATCCTGCGCGAAGGACATGCCTAGCGGAGACAGAGCTAAGTATCTATCATTAAACTAAATATTTTATATCTATTATCTATTAGGCATATTAAATAAATTTTAAATATCTTAATGTTGAGACGTGCAAATTCCTCAACACCACTATTGTGTTGTTAGGCATACTGCCTCAACATGTTCTCCTCTTAGTGTTGTGATGTACAAATTCCTCAATACTCACCACTGTGTTGCTGGGCATCAACACATCATTTCTTAGTGTTGAGACGTACAAATTCCTCAACACTCACCACTGTGTTGCAGGGCATCAACACATCCTTTTCTCTTAGTGTTGAGATGTGAAAATTCCTCAACACTGACCGATGTGTTGTCGGGCATCAACACATCCTTTTCTCATAATGTTAAGACATGCAAATTCCTTAACACTCACCACTGTGTTGTCGGGAAACAACACATCCTTTTCTCTTAGTATTGAGACGTGGAAATTCCTCAACACTCACCACTGTGTTGCCGAGCATCAACACATCCTTTTCTCTCATTGTTGAGATGTACAAATTCCTCAACACTCACCGCTTTGTTGCCGGGCATCAAAACATCCTTTATCTTAGTGTTGAGACGTACAAATTCCTCAACACTCACCACTGTGTTGCCGAGCATCAACACATACTTTTCTCTTAGTGTTGAGATGTGCAAATTCCTCAACACTCACCACTGTGTTGCCGGGAATCAACATATCCTTTTATTTTAGTGTTGAGACGTACAAATTCCTCAACAATCACCACTGTGTTGCTAAGCATACTTCATCAACACATCCTTTTCTCTTAGTGTTGAGACGTACAAATTCCTCAACACTCACCACTGTGTTGCTAGACATGCTTCCTCAAAACATCATTTTCTCTTAGTGTTGAGATGTACAAATTCCTTAACACTCACCACTGTGTTGCCGGGCATCAACACATCCTTTTATCTTAGTGTTGAGACGTACAAATTCCTCAACACTCACCACTGTGTTGTCGGGCATCAACACATCCTTTTCTCTTAGTGTTGAGACGTACAAATTCCTCAACACTCATCACTGTGTTGCTGAGCATCAACACATCCTTTTCTCTTAGTGTTGAGATGTACAAATTCCTCAACACTCACCACTGTGTTGTTATTCATGCTTCCTCAACACATCCTTTTATCTTAGTATTGAGACGTGCAAATTCCTCAACACTCACCACTGTGTTGCCGAGCATTAACACATCCTTTACTCTTAGTATTGAGATGTGCAAATTCCTCAACACTCACCGCTGTGTTGCCGGGCATCAATACATCCTTTTCTTTTTGTGTTGAGACGTAAAAATTCCTCAACACTCACCACTGTGTTTCTAGGCATGCTTCCTCAACATATCATTTTCTCTTAGTGTTGAGACGTACAAATTCCTCAACACTCACCACTGTGTTGCTAGGCATGCTTCCTCAACACATCATTTTCTCTTAGTGTTGAGATGTACAAATTCCTCAACACTCACCACTGTGTTGCCGGGCATCAACACATCCTTTTCTCTTAGTGTTTAGACGTGCAAATTCGTCAACACTCACCACTGTGTTGTCGGGCATCAACACATCCTTTTCTCTTAGTGTTGAGACGTACAAATTCCTCAACACTCATCACTGTGTTGCTGAGCATCAACACATCCTTTTCTCTTAGTGTTGAGACGTACAAATTCCTCAACACTCACCACTGTGTTGCTAGGCATGCTTCCTCAACACATCCTTTTATCTTAGTGTTGAGACGTGCAAATTCCTCAACACTCACCACTGTGTTTCCGGGCATCAAGACATCCTTTTCTCTTAGTTGAGACGTATAAATTCCTCAACATTCACCAATGTGTTGCCGAGCATCAACACATCCTTTCATCTTAGTGTTGAGAAGTATAAATTCATCAAAACTCACCACTGTGTTGCCGGGCATCAACACATCCTTTTCTCTTAGTGCTGAGACGTGCAAATTCCTCAACACTCACCACTGTGTTGAGAACAAGTTAGCGATTCATACCGCACATCTCTTTCTTTCATCAAGTCCTCGGTCATAAGTTTCCACAAATAATTGGAATTCAATTTCTTGATTCATATCTTCAATCTTCAGAAATTCAATTTCTTGCCTCAAGGTCACAATTTAAAACAATTGTGACAGGAAAAAAAGAAGTAGGATCTTGATGAAGCCACAACCCATAAGCCCACTCCAAGCCGCCCAACCGTGCGTGCTTTGATATGTTAGCACTGCTCGTGTAAAAGTGATATTAACCATTGCCAAGTCCCTTCTCTCACATAAGATGCATCGACTCGACGGCCAATTCATTAAACTAATGCTTATACCTAAGATATAAGCTAATACGACTTGGTCTTTTAACTTGTGTAGTAAGAGATTGATCTTGTCTCTAACTTTTCATATAAAATTATAATCTTTATATGAATTCAAATTTTTAAAGAATATGCTTCTTCTTAGTCTACTCATTCGCACATCCGACTAGTTCATCGGCACCTATTCTTTCAACATCGCTATCATTGCGCGCCTTCCGTCCAATAATAATTAACCACCAGAAATAAGGATTACTCTTTAAATTTTCTCTTGTGAACTCATAGCTTTTCCTCCGATAGGTTTTCTTGAATTACTCTCTTATAATCACTTTCTATCCGTTCACTTATAGCTACATTTCATTCAATTAAGTGATGAAGATAATTCTTCTTATTTTTTCCTCGCACATCCGACTAGTTCATCCGTACCTATTTTTTCATTCAATTAATTTACACCAGCGACTAGTTCGTCGTTGCCCGTTCTTTCGTATTCGCTATCATTTTATTGGAGGAATAATAATCAAATACCACTAAGATGGAACTTTGTCTACAAATCTTGCTTATAAATACAGAATGAAGATACATCTAATCTCATTACCTAACAAACAACTTCAACTTGCTCAGCTTATAATTCCCAAAATACTTTCTGCTCATATCCAAGTACTTCTACTGAAATGGCGACAAAATCCTCAACCTTAGCTTCATTTTTGATGGTTCTTGTATTTGCATGTCTGATAGCCGACTATGCAAATGCAAGCTCACTCAAAGTCTGGAGGGGGCCCGGTTGCAACGGACATAGTGCAGTTATAAATGGTTGTGGGTGCTTCAATATTCCCCATGGCCTTTTTGGGGGTTATCGTTTTACTTTCACCGGACAACCAGCTAAGGTTTACAGTCACCGTCACTGCCAGGGACATGTTCTAAACCGTTTTCACCAAGATATACGCAAGTGTCAACCGTTTGGATTCAGAAGTATCAAAATTATCTGCCATTGATTGATGTATCGATCAATATATATAAAGAGAGCCCGGACCTCTCTTTCATACCTCAATATGTATAAGAGAAATAAGTACTCAATGTTGTCATTTATGTTTTCTTGTGTGGTTTGATTCCTTTCATGTGTGTATTTTGATGTACATAGTTTATTACTGATATAATGGTCGGGCAAATATTCTTTTTGGTTTACAAGTCTCTAGCTACTATAAACTGCAAGAAACCACTAGTAACTCCTGTTTCCCCCAAGTGATGTTTCATACCAATATAGTCTACCCACTTAACATGCACTTGAGTTATCAATGGTGCAGTGATAGGTGTCTAAAACACCTAATTTACTATTTAGTAGTTACGCTTTCTTTGCTACTTTTCTTGTAAATTATGTGTCTTATGAGTGTTTTTGAGTTATTAGGTACTCTGGAGCCACACGGAGGAAAAGAAGAAGAAATCACTTTATTTGAGCAAGAAGGGCAAGAGTGTCATTTCACAGGCATGTGCTATCTGGAGCCTAGTCAAGCTTAAGGGGCAACCCTCTTGGAGAAATATTAAATGACAGCCAGCAAATGTTAAGGGGCTGCCAGCTGGGTAGCCCTTATCAAGGTGACTGGACACTGGATATAACCTTACTCCCATAACCCCTTATCTGCCAGACCTGGGTGGCTATATCCACCATCATTTTCCTACACTAAAACCTAAATCGAGAGATGTTTTCTCTCAATCATTACTCATTCACCTGAAATTGAGAAAAGATGGCTGCGCAGAGAGACGAGAAGGAAAGAAGTGAGAGTTTGAATCAATTTGAGTAGGAACGATTAATTGTTTCTGTTGATGCTTGAGATCCATTTGATTACCAGGGTTTGAAGAATTTGCATGATCCAACTCAGTGAAAGAGGACCTGTTTCTGTTTAGATTGAGTTTGAGTTGTTAGTGTTTCAAATGAAGGAGAAGATGATTTAAATCGAAGAACAGATAAAGAAGAATGAATCAGCAGATGGGTTGGCTTTGAACTCGAATATGGTGGAGTTTTGAGTTTATTGATGTGCATTTGAGATGAATTAGGGTTTCATTAGATTACAGATTCAAGGTTTTGATTAAGATTCCAAAGGTGATTAACAGATGGGTATCAGGTGATGTTAATGGCCTGAGCTGAGATGGTAATTTGCTATGGTTGTACAAGAGTCTGCTGGAGAAATGAATTTGATTGTGGTTGTGTAAGAGCTAAGAAAAGGAAGCAAGAAATGGAGTTGGCTAACTCTCTGATGTTGCAATGGAATCGATTTGGTTCTGTTGATTCGACTGAAGTGGTGATGTAGTTGCAATGACTTAAGCGGGTGATAGGGTTTGGCTTGGTGGAAGTACTGGTTGAGTCTGTGTTGCAGTCAAGGAAGTGGAAGAAATGGCTAGCTAGCTATGGCACTGTGCTGGTGTTTGAGCTGTCATGAAGCAGAGATGAAGCCACAGTTCAGGTGGAATAGGTACTGAGATTACAGGGAAGCTGGAATGTATCTGGTGGTGTTGTTGAGGCATAAACTGAAGAGATTGACTCTGTAGTTAGTGGATTTGGAAAGAAGGAATGGGTTTGCTTGAGGCCTGAGCTTGTGAATCGAATGAAAATTTGAGGGCTCTGAGATTAGGGTCTGGTTTAGATTTAAAGAATGGTGAAGTTAGGGATTGAATGGCTTGGAGTTGCGTTTGCGGCGATACTGGGAACTGAGCAGATGGTTGAGTGCGGTTTGATTGTGAAGTTGCAGTTTTACAGGGTGTGATTAAAGATTGCAGTTTCAAGGGCCAAGACATTGCTGTTTCTGGTGGTATGGAGATAAGAAAGTGCTTGTGGAAGATGTTGGTGGTGATGGTTAGATGAGACTGACAATGAATGCTTGAGTTTTTAGATGTGTGTTAACCTTGAGCTGACAAGGGAGTGAGCTGTGATGATGCTAAGATGGAATTGCAAGTGGATTTATGGCAGGGTATGATACTATGGGGGCTGAAGTAGAGAGCTCATGGAATTGAAATAAGGTACTATGATGTTGTTGGCCTAGATAGTGGTGGTTAAGCTGGTGCAGTTGGAGTTACAGGAGGAGCAAGGCTGGAACTGGAATTGAAGAATGATAAAGACCCAGAGATGAAGTGCAACATGGTTTGTGGTTGTGCAGATAGTGGTACTGGGCTTGTGAAAGTGGATAGTGCAAATGCAGCTGATTTGTGGAAGTTGCAGTACAGGCAGCCATAATGGCTGAAGCACAATGATTGTGCTACAGAGTCCTGGCCAATGCAACTGGCTCAGGCCAAGGTCACTCAAATTCGGTTGAGTCGACTTGGGTCTAACTCGGACTGATCCCAGTTCTGGCTGGCACACCCTGACTCGGTTTGACTCGGCCTGACCGAGTTGACTCGCCGATCCAACCCGTTGACCGGTGACCGGGCGGACTTTGCTGGTCACCGGAACCGATTTCCGGCCACTTCTCCGGCCGATTTCCGGCCACAATACCAGTTTTCCGGCGACGACTTTTGGGACATATTTTCTACATGGGTTTCTCTTTCTTATGGGCTTGGTGGATTTTCATCTAATGGACTTTGAAGACTAGACCTAATTTTAGAAGTTGGAGAAAAGCTATAAAGGGAAGGTCTTCTACAACTTATAATATATCTTATTCTTGGAATTTTGGAGAGCCGTTTTTGTTTACGCTTCTAGGGTTTGCTTTTGTTCTTCTTTTTCATGATTATTTTATTGAATATTGATTATGATGAACTCCATAGCTATGAGTAGCTAAACATCTTATTGGTTATGGGATAAAAGTTGATTTCTCAACATGCTTTTGATTCAATGAATTAGTTTTGTCTCAATAATTTATTGTTTGTGATTCACAATTAATATTTTTGCGACCGTGGGGTTTCCGACAGGGCATGCGCTGATATGGGGGCATTTTCCCAATTTTTCGATTTGGATTCCACTGACCGATCTCCCTTCAGTTACTCTGGTCAACAACTTGAACCCCCTTCTATGTGAACTTAATTGAAAAAGTTAAAAGAGAAAAAAAAACACAAGGAAGAAAGAACTTCTCTCTTTAATGCATTACTGATATACCGTTCACATCATTCCAGTTGCTAATAACTAAGGCCAAACGCATACCATCAAGATTCTTATAGTTGAAAGACCGGTTGCAAGTACTAGTACTTCACATCATTTATACGAACAGGGTGACATTTTTATTTTGAGTTGATAATAGCATAGCATTTTACAAAGTCAGATTAACAATGCAGCAATTTGAATTTTCCCTTTTTTTCCTACCATGTTTACTTTCTTTACTTAATAATTTTTCATATTGAACAGGAAAATGAATCTAAGAAGAAAATACAATCAAAGATCCCAACTATTTGGGGAAATAAAACAATGTAATTACAAACAAATCATGAAGAACTGAATTAGTGTTGATAAATGAGATCAATGCCTCCATTTTCCTCTAGGGCTCAACCGAGAAGACAACACCCTTTAGAGATTTGATTACTCATTGGAAGGAGGTTACTAATTGTGATGATGATCTTTTGTTGGAAAATTTGTAATTTATATAAATTTTAACCTTTCTCCTTAAAAGAAAGAAATATCGCAATGATAAATGGATAATCCCTTGTAAGCTTAACCTTCACTAGTCCACAAAATGACCAATTTTACCTTTGAATTATAGCTGTAGGGATCTCATAATTTTTCTACCCCTTTTTTTTTTTGATCGGTAAGTAAGTAGTTTTATTGAGTTTAAAGCCAACAAAAAATACAAATACAAGAAACTAGTCACCGGCCATGGTAGGACAAGATATCCACCTGAAGAGAAATAAACAAGCAAACAGCCAGGGAAACAGAAACCGAAAAGAAAAACTCTACACTATAGTAAACACATAAATGCATATACCAGCTGAATCTCTCATGGTGGTTCGAAAACAACCGTCTTCCAATTGATCATGAACTGCTTAGGAGGAATACTCTGAAACTCAGGCTGAAGATATAGCCAGTATGCAATAATATGCTTGATAGATTGGATGATTTTTCTACCCTTTTTCCTAGAAGCCCAAACGTACATGGCTGCTAATAGGGGTTTCAATTTGCTAGGGAAGGTACCAAACCATTGCTTCGAGATGTTTAGGATTATATGGATTTCGGTACACCTCCAGGCAAATTGGTATCCCTATTAGCAAGTTTGCGGAAAACCACATGATAACAAAGTTTCCAAACCTTTTTTTTCTCTGCATCTTTGCAAGTTGAAACACGATGTCTAAGTTGAAACACGATGTCTCAAAATGATGTAACAGAGAACGGAACTGGTCTTGCATAATGTATATGGAACCCAACTTGTTTCATTTGTCTACTAATGAGATTTAGCCTTTGCAAAATGAAATAGATATATTATCACAACATGCAAAATTAAATGTAAATATCTCAACTAGCATGAGTTAAATTAATGTTTATACCTATGACTTTGTGACAATACGAATTAGTCTTTTAACTCTTATACGAAGAGAGACATTTTCGTCTCTAGCTTTTCAGTGTAAGGTGATAGCTAAAGAATTTGTCTTTTTTTTTTACTTAATCTTCTTATTCGCACACGGTACATCCTACTAGTTCGTCGGACGCGTTCTTTCATTGTTAAATAATAATCAAATACCACTAATCAAGAGTACTCTGTCTACAAATCTTACTTATAAATACCGAATGAAGATACATCTAATTTCATTACCAAGCAAAACAACTTCAATTTACTTCTCAATATAGTTTCTTCTCATATCATTTACTTAATTACTTCTACCGGAATGGCGACCAAATCCTCAACCTTAGCATCATTTTTGATGGTTCTTGTTTTTGTATGTCTGATTGCCGACTATGCAAATGCGAGCTCACTCAAAGTCTGGAGGGGGCACGGCTGCAACGGACATAGTGCAGTTATACACGGTTGCGGGTGCTTCAATATTCCCCATGGTCTTTTTGGGGGTTATCGTTATACTTTCACCGGACAACCAGCTAAGGTTTACGGTCACCGTCACTGCCAAGGACATGTTCTAAACCGTTTTCACCAGGATATACGCAAGTGTCAACCGTTCGGATTCAGAAGTATCAGAATTCTTTGTCATTGATTGATGAATATATTGATATAGTCCTGGACCTCCTCGTTTTCACCTCAATATTGTCCCTTAATTATGTTCTTGTTTGTGGTTTCATAGTTTGATGTATTTATTTTTGTATTGAGATAATTGTCGGGCCATTACTCGTCTTGGTTTGTTCATCTCCATCTTTTATTGCTGAATATATGAATTTAATCTTGAATTTATTCGGACATTTAATAAAAAATACTATATTAATTTCGTATTTTATTTTGAATAATTCAAACAACACCACCCTTGGTTGGAAGCCGAGCAACAAGCTGAGCTCCCACCCTTGGTTTCTGTTTAAATTTTTTGTTTGACCTGGTTTCATCTTAGATTATACAATATTAAACCTGGATATGCCAAAACAATATACACCATAATTCAAACCTAAATGAAACTGGTTTCTTCCTAGTTCACTATATTAAAGCTAGATGAACCGATTTCATCCTAGTTTAAACATGCTGAAATAATATACACCAAAAATTTAACCTAGATGAAACGGGTTTCATCCTAATATATATTATATTAAGCCTGGGTGAAACTGGTTTCATCAATCAAAAGGAATAAGGAATTAAAGATAACACAGGAAAATCAATTACATCAAATTACATGAATGCAAAATCAATCAATTCAAGAATCAAAACTTCTAAACATAACCAGACGATGATCAATTTCATTCAACAAATAATATCCAGTTACATCCACACACCCACTAAAATGAAAATAAAATCAGAAAAGAGCAAAGTTAGGGTTTGGGAATATACGAGTTTTAGGAGATATTAATTAAGTCAAATTGAATACGACCAAACCCTAATTAGGCGATGAATCGTTGATGTTATAGTTGGTAAGCAGATGATACTTGATTTTAATAAATTTCAACGATGGTGTCTCCAATTTCATCTACAAAGACGATGATATTATATTTGATTTAGACGATGATACTGGATTTGATTTTGATGTCGTTGTTGGTTAGCAGAAGATGGAGAAACCGATTTCTGATAGTGTTGATGGTCAGCAGACGATGGAGAACCCAAATTCTTATATTGTTGATGGTGAGAGACGTTGATTGTGGATGGTTATGGAGATGGAGATGGTGGAGAATGGGATCTATTGTTTTTCTCTGGATAGTATGGAAATGGTGGAGAAAGTGGAGACGATGGTTTCAAAGTAGTTTCCGTCGGTTTTCAAACTGAAAAGATGGATAAGAACAAAGGTAGTAATGTCTATCCCCATTAAAAGATTTTTTTGGTCATTTGACCCAGGCGGAAAGTCTACCGGTCCATTTGACCCAGAAGAAGTGCCCTTTTGGCTATATATCCCATTTTCTGTTTTCGTTTCTCAACAGAAAAATAAGATCTACTGAGTCTTTTCCGCATAAGATACATAAATTACTCCAACATGAAAATTTAAACTAAAATACATCAACTATCATGAGTTGAACTTATGTTTATACCTAAGACTTAAGCTGATGCGAATTAGTCTTTTAACTTTTATAATAAGATATGGTTTTCGTCTCTATCTTGAATTCAAATTAGTGATGAAGGTTATGCTTCTTCTTTTTACCTCGCACATCTGACTAGTTCATCCGTACCTATTCTTTCAACGTCGCTATCACTTGCACCAGCGACTAGTTCGTCGTTGGTCCAGGATTACTCTGTCTACAAATCTTGCTTATAAATACAGATGAAGATAACTCTAATCTCATTACCTAACAAACAGCTTTAATTTACTCAGCTTATAATTCCAAAAATACCTCTGCTCATATCCCTTTACTTCTATCGAAATGGCGACCAAATCCTCAACCTTAGCATCATTTTTGATTGTTCTTGTATTTGTATGTTTGATTGCCGATTACGCAAATGCGAGCTCACTCAAAGTCTGGAGTGGGCATGGTTGCAATGGACATAGTGCAGTTATACACGGTTGTGGGTGCTTCAACATTCCCCATGGCCTTTTTGGAGGTTATCGTTTTACATTCACCGGACAACCAGCTAAGGTTTACAGTCACCGTCACTGCCAAGGACATGTTCTGAACCGTTTTCACCAAGACATACGCAAGTGCCAGCCGTTCGATTCCGAAGTATCAGAATTTTGTGTCATTGACTGATGTATCGATCGATCAATATATGTAAAGAGTGCCCTGGACTATGTCTTCGTATTCATGGGTGTACTTTGATGTATTTGGTATAGTACCCAAATAATGGTCAGGATGCTACTACAAATTGCTGGCTTCTTTCTTTTTGTACTCTCCGGCTACTATAAATTGCTGGCTTTATTATTGGATACTAATATGAAATTTGATTTTTTTTTTTTGGTTTGATCTCAGTTTAAATCATTTTTTATGAAGAAAGAGTGAAGCTCGAAACTGGTGCTAATGTAAAGGAACAATTTATTTTACTGAATTATTTAATAATTTAACCATCCATTGCTCCAAACATGTACTCCCTTCGTCCTCATTTAATTAATAAATAGGGTTTAAATTTATAAGTTCATTAAGAAAAAGAGTGAGAGTAACTTTGCTGCCAATCATGAAAATTTACCCTATTAAATTGGAGTTTGTCACGATTTGAGATTTGATATCTCTGAGACCTTAATAAAAAGACTGATTTGAGCCTTCATAAGTTATCAGGAATCTAATAACTTATGATCAAAACTTTCAAAAGCAATAAATCTCCAGGGCCAAACGGGTATAAGATGGAGTTCTATAAAATTGTATGGAACGTGATTAAGTTTGATTTTATGGCATGAAAAAATTTCAGATAAGAGAAATGATGGATTGGAGAACTAAGTGTTCATTTATTAGCTTGATTCCCAAAAAAGATCAAGCGGGTTCTCCTAGTGATTTTGGGCCACTAAGATAATATCTAAGATACTTTCTCAAAGGCTCAAGCGGGTAATTCCTAAACTTATATCTGAAAATCAAGGTGTCTTTATTCAAGATAAACAAAACTTAGACGGAAGCCTCATTGTTGGTGAGTTAATTGATTCTAGACTCAAGAGTGGAATTCCAGGGGTGCTGTGCAAACCAGACATACAAAAAGCTTTTGATAATGTCAGTTGGCAGCCAATTCAAAATATTCTTCAATGCTCTGGGTTTGGTTCAAAGTGGATAAATTGGATTATGTGGTGTGTCACTAGTGGAAAACAGGCTATCTGAGACATGAAGAAACGACACAAAATAAATATGGGGAAATTTCTACATATGTAACGTGTTGCTAACTAAAGTCAATATGGCGTTGTGTCGGGACTTTTGTTGACTTGGACAACAACACTTTGACATTGTTATTGACTATAGTCAAACTGCCGTTTTGTAAATACTTTTGTTGTCTTAGCCAACGACAGTACCTATAGTATTGTTTATGTATTTTTTTGCGCCTTCTTTGGGATTGAGAAATCTCATTGACTAACGGCTCTGATTCCCCTCTTATCTCACCTGGAAAAGCTAGCCTATCTTATTGTTGATGGTGGTTTTTAGTTCAGGGCTAAATTTGTAAAACCCTACTTTAATGTGTCGTCACTCGGCAAAGAAACAGAGCCATGTAAAATTGATGAGTGTTCAACCTCTTCACTGACGCATTTATTGAGCAACATATATCCACCAGAATGGTGCATGTAGCAACAATCCCAGATATTTTGTAAATTTCGGCACCGCCTATATTATTCAATTAATATAAGTTTCTTTGAATGCTTTACTGTGCTATGTTCCCCGGCTGAACCCTTAATGTTGATATGGCATGCCAATTTGTGTTCACTCGCAGCAGAGTAGCACGAATTTCCAAGTATCAAGGATAAGGTCCCTGTATAAATTATTAAATCGGAAAGCATATTGCTCTCTGGAAATGAACTTAAAGAATTTTGTGTCAACACATAGAATTCAATCAATTTTGTGATAATTCACAAGATTCAGAAATTACCCTGACTAATTTGCAAAAATTAGGGTTTTATGCGCTATGTGATATATTAGACCTCGCCTGTCGAAATTAAGCCTAGGCGAACTAGGTAATTAATCCGCCATGGATTAGTAGGTGCAAAATCCTACCCAAAATCATAAAACAAGGAGCCGCGGAATGGAAGGAGCAACAAAGGGAGGTGTAGCCATGCCATAGGCCAGCTGGCGCCACTTGCAATTGGCCACACCCATGCTGCTCAACTGTCCCCCTTTCCATCGACTAATCAGGCCGCTTTAAACCCGTCACGGCGCGCTGGAAGTGTGGCCACGCCCTGGCTTGTCGGCCCCCCTTTCCATCGACCAATCAGGTCGCTCTAAATGCGCCACGCGCATTTAGAATGAGGCTGGGGCCATGCTGCTTGTCGGCCCCCTTCCCATCGACCAATCAGGTCGCTCTAAACTTACCACACGCACACTAGAAGTGTGGCCATACCCATGCTTGGTCAGCCCCTCTTTTAATTGACCAATCAGGTCGTCCTAAACCTGCTATAGCATTAGAAGAGGAAAGGTTGCGACAATACGCTAATTGGCATGCCAAACATGCTAAACGTGCCACTTTACCACAGAAGCATGACGAACGTGGCAACATACCATAAATAGTGCACTTACGTGCCAACCCATCATATGTTCGTGGCCAACGCCATAACAGACTTCAATATGGTTATCCTAACCAGAGACACGACCTTGCATGGCGAAACCCTAATTTCCAATCGTGGCACAAATTATGCCACTCCGGGCCCCACAACATGCCAGGAGCCGTGCAGGACCCAGGAAACCCTAATAAAGACACCATATCATAGCCACCCGTGGAAATCCTTACTCATGTGGCCGTTTCCACATGATGGCCTGGCTATGGTTCTTTCAGTATGGCTATGGCACCATTTGCACAAAACGTCGATGCGGCACGGCCACATGCCACATTCCGCATGTGCTAATTAGGGTTTTGGCATACCAAACCCTAATTCAGGCAAAGTTGCTACGCCAACCAAGCCAGGTAACGTTTTCCAGAGCATTGGGATTTTTGTGGCAATAGGGCCAATGTTGCCACGCCACATTTGGGTTTAACAACAATATGCTAAAACAGCCGCCACGGCTACGCCACTAGCATGTCGCTATGTCGTGGCTACGCCAGGCGCCACTATGCTAATGGCGCCACTTTTCTATACAACATGATGTGGCCATAATCAATGGCCATTCTTTTCTCATAAGCTACAATCTCAGTCGTCCAAATTCGCCAAGGAATTGACAAGCATGTGGCAAGTTTTAGGCGGCCAGCCAAGGCAACCCTAATAGCATCACATGATATTTTCCTATGGAAAGTCTCTTGACTTTGACTTTCCACAAGTATCAATCTGCTACACGTTTTCCACGAAAACATCGAGACATCAAACATGTTACAAACTGGGAAATACTCATCATGGTATTGGTCTGGCGGTTTACAGCGTGCGGCGTGCAAAACGCCATTATAAGAAAGTGTCATGAAGCGGGATAATTAGTGGTGGCAAGAAGTAACGGGTGTAATCGGATCCACTTCCTTCATCATGGAAGCATGGGTTTCTGACGGTTATAAGTTACTCCACTCTTTCATCACCCAATCATTCCCACTTCTTACGAGACCAGGGTACGTTTAGATATGACTTATATAAATAGGCTTGACCTATTTCCACAAAACAACAAGTTTTTGGTCGGTAACAACATAGTATCCAGAAATCACCAAGAACTGATACAAGCCAGTTCCACTTTCTGATACAAGTCATAAAACAAGTCATAGTATCAAGTTTCACTCTGCAAGCCAGTTCCAATTTCTGATACAAGTCATAAAACAAGCCACATCTTAAGAATTAACCATTCTGGTCTCAACACTCTCTTCGCTTCCCTCCCTAAGACCAACCCTTCTCCTTCACTTTGTGACCGAAGCAAGCCTGGAACGGTTATTTCTTGGTTTAGGCCAGGATTGTACAGATTGATCTCTCGAATCAAAAATACTCCCGTGAAGTGCATTGTTTAGGGTTTAAATTCGTTTCTCATCCACACACCCAAAATTACCAAAATCAGCAAAAACAGTTTTCACCCACAAACAATTGGTGACAATAGTGGGGTATTAATCTCTCGGTTGCAATATCAATTTTCAATTTTCAATTTCGTTTTTTCAATCCCAATTTCAAGATGGTAGAGCTCAGGTCCGGGTCAGCAACAAACCATGATTCCACCGGCGCTGAGAACATCCTTGGTATCAACGTTCCTTCCAGTGACATTTATGTGCCACCTGTCAGCATGATCAGCACCAACGGAACAAGAAACGTTCCCTCGGGCATCACACCTCCGATCACCAGAGCCAGAGCCGCTGCTGCCACCCCCAATGTTTCCTCAAGCGTGACACCCCCAGTTGTCACCAGAGCCGCCACCACTCCACCACCGGGACGAGAGACTGGAGGAGCTAGAGGAAGCCAACCTCCTCTTATCACTGTTGATTTGATGGAAAGATAAAAAAGTTCTCGTAAGGATCAGACAGACATGGCTACAACTCAGAAAGGCATACCTATTTTCTCCAAGACACTAACGGAGCGGCTACCACAAGAGTCACGATAACCCCAGATGGAGCTGACAAGGAATACTTTTAACATCCGGCGCAAGCACTTCATCATGACACTCCTTTATAGATGAGGAGGCTTGCGTTGCTCTTGAACGCCCAGTATAAAGGAATAAGAAATCCAATTTCATCACACGTGAATATCAGAAACGACTTCTCCAAAATTAAGGCAAAGAAAATCAGCAACCCTCCTGAGTTCACAGAGACCCTCTTCCCGTCAGGAGCTACATGATTTCTGGGGACTCAGTCCACAAAATCGTGCAGTCTATGATAAAACATTTATGTGAGATTCTGTATTTATCCAAGGCGCAGCGTCAAGACATATTTGCAGCCCTCAACCACACTGTATTAGGAAAACTGTTGTTTCCAGCCAGGGAAGTCGTTCCCAAACTCCAACTTCTCCCTAGAAAGCACGATCGATAGATGGAACTGGGGACTCCTAACCACTATTCACTTGAAGGATGTCGAGTTTGACAGCACGCTGATTGACGCGGCCTCCGAATTCAACATTGTAATCGTCGAGACTCTGAGAGTTGCAAGGGAAAATCAAACAGAAGAAGCGTATTATTTCCCGTGAGGAGAAAAACACTACTTACCGAATAACACTATTTTTGTGCCGTCTTCCCATATGCCATATCATATCAGCTCGTTTTTTGAAGTCAAAGGTTAATGGCGCCCTCACTGGAGTTCTCTCCAGGAGCCGCTTCGACGTTTCTCTCTAGGAGCCGCTTAAACGTTCTCTCCAGAAGTTGCTCCGCCTCGATGTACGCTCCAGCAGTCGCTTTGCTTCAGCGTTCTGCTCCATAAGCTTCAACGTCCTCTCCAGGAGCCGAAGCCGCTTCAACGCCTATTTCCTGCCAAGGATCGTGTTGTAGCCGCCACTTCTTCCTTCCGAGGATCGCGCCTTAGCCGCCACACTCCTTCCTTCCAAGGTTCGCGCCCGTAGCCACCACACTCCTCCCTGTGAAGGATCGTGATCGCAGCCATCCAAGGTTCATAGTTGTGGCCACCTTTTGTTTCATCCAATCAAAGACATGGGGACTTTTGTCCATCTATCAACCTGTTATCATCCTGATATCATCACTAACACCTGATGTTGCTCACTCACGGGGAGCCTAAAATACCCAAATCCCAATCATTCGTGAAGGACATGCCTGGCAGAGACAGAGCTAAGTAACTATCCTTAAACTAAATGTTTTATATCTATTAGGAATATTAAATAAATTTTAAATATCTTAATGTTGAGACGTGCAAATTCCTCAACACCGCTATTGTGTTGTCAGGCATACTGCCTCAACATGTTCTCCTCTTAGTGTTGAGACGTACAAATTCCTCAACACTCACCAATGTGTTGCCGGGCATCAACACATCATTTTCTCTTAGTGTTGAGACGTACAAATTCCTCAACACTCACCACTGTGTTGCCGGGCATCAACACATCCTTTTCTCTTAGTGTTGAGATGTGCAAATTCCTCAACACTTACCGCTGTGTTGCCGGGCATCAACACATCCTTTTCTCTTAGTGTTGAGACGTACAAATTCCTCAACACTCACCACTGTGTTACTAGGCATGCTTCCTCAACACATCCTTTTCTCTTAGTGTTGAGATGTACAAATTCCTCAACACTCACCACTGTGTTGCCGGGCATCAACACATCCTTTTCTCTTAGTGTTGAGACGTGCAAATTCCTCAACACTCACCAATGTGTTGCCGGGCATCAACACATCCTTTTCTCTTAGTGTTGAGACGTACAAATTCCTCAACACTCATCACTGTGTTGCCGAGCATAAACACATCTTTTTCTCTTAGTGTTGAGACGTACAAATTCCTCAACACTCACCACTGTGTTTCTAGGAATGTTTCCTCAACACATCCTTTTATCTTAGTGTTGAGACGTGCAAATTCCTCAACACTCACCACTGTGTTGCCGGGCATCAAGACATCCTTTTCTCTTAGTGTTGAGACGTACAAATTCCTCAACACTCACCAATGTGTTGCCGAGCATCAACACATCCTTTTATCTTAGTGTTGAGAATTACAAATTCCTCAACACTCACCACTGTGTTGTCGGGCATCAACATATCCTTTTCTCTTAGTGTTGAGACGTGCAAATTCCTCAACACTCACCACTGTGTTGAGAATAAGTTAGCGATTCATACCGCATATCTCTTTCTTTCATCAAGGCCTCGGACGCAAGTTTCCCCAAATAATTGGAATTCAATTTCTTGATTCATATCTTCAATCTTCGGAAATTCAATTTCTTGCCTCAAGGTCACAATTGTTTCTCTTTCCTCTTTTCTCCAAACCACTAGTTTCTTCATCCCTTTTAGTGATTAGTTCCTTCAGATTCCTTCAACCTAGAACCCATAGAACCCATAGAATTTTTAGATCCAGTAGTTATAGACTCCATGTCTTCTGAGCATAGGTATGTGTCCATTGATAGGAAATTTTTTAGATTATCCTGTAGAAAAACCATTCCTTCTTCAAATATTACCATATCCGAGTTTCATTCTCATGGAAAGCTAAATGGTTCCTTCACCTTTAACCTGGCCAGGGATCTACAGATTTTGTTGTTCGACGCTGCAAAAAATGGTGATCTTGGAAAGACAATATGGAAGCATGAAGATAATCAAAAATGGTTATGTGCAACAAAACTCTTCAATGCAAATGGATATTACTTGCATATTACCCTCTCTAGATCTGGTCCAAAATCTTACCCGTCCTCTTTCTACATTCCCTCTGGACCTCGTTCTGAGGGTTGGTTTTCCATTTCTGCGGCTATGGAATCAATCTTAGATTTCACCTCTTCTTTGTCAAAACCAAAATCCATACCCATAAATCCACTCAAACAACTTACCCAGACCTTCACTAATCCAGAAACTTCATATGCACAATCTCTGTTTTCACAAAACAAATTGTCATGTTAGCAACCAATACAAAAGTTATTCAAATCTCCATTTTTGTGTGACTCATATGCAGCACCATGTTCTGTTCAGACAAAAAACTCCAAATTTGGATGTTTTCTAAATCTTGACAACACATATATAGATATTGGTAAGTGGGACAATGCGTTCATCATCTCATCGTCCAAAAAGGTAGAGTCATGGCCATATATTGGAAATTTACTATGTACAGAGCTACGGATTCTAACACCATTTGAATTGTTTCCTATAAATTTCACTCAAGCAATCTTTCATGTTGATGAGAAATCACATGAAGATTTGGAATACAAGGTTACTATAGATAAGGTCACCTATTCTATATTCAGATGGCATAATCAGATTTGGAGTTCTCCAATATCCCATTTCTACGATTTTCACATCGAAATCATTGGAATTCCATTCAAATGATTAAGGATCCCATAATCATTTTGCAAGAAACCAAAATGACGCAGTGTTCTTCGTGGGATATAAAACAAATATGTGGATATAAAAATGTTGGGTGGACGATGCAACAATCAGTTGGAAGCTCGGGTGGTATGCTTATTCTATGGGACAGAGATCTAGTAGAAGTTAGCGACTCCCTTGTAGGTGAGTACACCTTATCCATTCTGTGCACTAATAAGATGGATAACTTCAGATGGATTCTCACAAATGTTTATGGTCCAAATAAACCGATTGAAAGAACTGAGTTTTGGGTGGAGTTGGATAACATTTGCAGTTATTGGAATAATTTACCTTGGTGTCTTGGGGGTGATTTCAATACTATCACCAAATGTGATGAGAAGAAGAATTGTAACAAGATTACTAGCAGCATGAAGAAATTCAATGAGTTTATTATTGAGCATGATCTTATTGATCTGCCTCTAAAAGGAGCTAGATATACATGGTCTAATGGTCAGACAAACCCGGTTATGTGCAGACTTGACAGGTTTCTCATCTCTCCTTCCTTTGAGCAACATTACCCTTTTATGTCCAAATTAGCCAAAGCTAGACCCACCTCTAATCATATCCCTTTAGTTTTAGATATCTCGGACCCATCTTGGGGACCTAGTCCTTTTAGGTTTGAAGTCATGTGGTTTTTGGAGAATGGTTTCTTACAACTTTTGGAAGAGTGGTGGTCTTTTTTTTTGTTTTGCAGGTACACCTAACACTATTCTTTGGCTAAAACTCAAAGCTCTCAAAGATAAGTTGAAGATCTGGAACAAAGAAGTTTTTGGTCACACAAATACTAAGTTGAACTCTATTTTGTGTGATATTCAAACACTTGATAGCATAGCTGAAGATAATTTACTTACAGAAGAGGAATTGCAATTGCAATGGCAGAATAAAGCTGAGTTTGAGAAGATTACGAAAATGGAGGAGACGTCATGGAGAATTAAATCCAACACAAGATGGTTGCAGGAAGGAGACAGAAATACATCTTTCTTTATGAGTAATGCCTCAGCAAGAAGAAGATATAACAGAATTAGACAACTTTACATTGGCAATGATTTGGTTTCTGACAGGGTGAAGTTACAAGAGCATATTGTAGATTTCTACAAAACACTTTTTTCTGAAGAAGAAGTTATCCGGCCAGATTTAGAGGGTATCATGTTTGATAGTATATCTTCTATGGAGTCTGATATCTTAGATTCAGATTTCACTGAAGAAGAAGTTGTTCAGGCTATAAGTGATTTAGGGAATGACAAGGCCCCTGGACCAGATGGATTTCCAATTATGTTCTTCCAGAAGTGTTGGCATTTCATCAAGAAGGATGTTATGGACACTGTGCATGAATTCTACACCTCAGGTATCATTAATCTTAAACATAATTCTACCTTCATCACTCTTGTCCCCAAAAAGGACCACATTGAGACTATAAAAGATTGTAGACCTATTTGCTTACTCACTAGTGTCTACAAAATTATTGCCAAAGTCTTAGCTTCAAGGCTTAAACTGGTTATGGATAAGCTAATATCTCCAGTGCAGTGTGCTTATATTGAAGGTGGGCAAATTATTGATGGTACTTTGATTGCTAATGAACTAGTAGATTCTAGACTTAGATCTGGAAATGCTGGTGTTGTATGCAAAATTGATCTTGAAAAGGCTTTTGACAGAATTAATTGGCGGTATCTTGAGTTTGTGTTAAACCAAATGGGATTCAGCAGGAAATGGTGTAATTGGTTGAGATTCTGTTATTCTACCTCTTCCTTTTCAGTACTAATAAATGGAACTTCTTTCGGTTATTTTACTAGCACAAGGGGTGTGAGACAAGGTTGTCCTTTGTCTCCATTATTGTTCAATATTGGGATGGAAGGTTTCTCAAGATTCATGGACAGGGCAGCTAATCAAGGATTGTTCAGTGGCTTCTCAGTCTCTCCCAATAGTATCACTGTCTATCACCTACATTATGCAGACGATACTATCTTTTTCGTAGACAACAAAAAAGAGGAATTACATAATCTCTTTTCAGCTTTACATTGTTTCGAGTTCATTGCTGGTTTAAAAACCAGACTCATTGCAGTTGGTGAAGTGCCAGATTTATCACTTTGGGCAGATGAACTTGGCTGCGCTACAGATTGTCTTCCTTTCTTGTACCTGGGAATGCCACTGGGAGCTAAGTGTGGCTCTAAGAGTATATGGGATCCCATTATAGAGAAGTTTGAAGCAAGATTGTCCATTTGGAGGAGAATTACATTATCAAAAGGAGGTAAACTTGCCCTTTTGAAATGTATCTTATCTTCTTTACCAACTTATTTCTTTTCATTATTCAAAGCACCAATGTCTGTGATTAAAACTCTTGAGAAGAAAATGCGAAACTTCCTATGGGAGTACAAAGATGGAGCAAAACTATCCCATTTAGTTAATTGGGATATGGTATGTGCTACTAAAGATCGTGGAGGATTGGGAGTATGCAACCTTAAGCTTATGAACATGGCGTTACTAGCCAAATGGTGCTGGAGATTTGGTGTTGAAAAGAATAGACTGTGGTTCAAAATTATAACAGACAAATATGGAACGGAATTCTCTCGTTGGATACCAAGTCCAGTTTCACAAAGCTATGGAGTTTCTTGTTGGCGAGCTATTGCAGACACCGCAGTTTTAATCAACAATAATTATATTCTAAACCTGCACTCTGGGGCTGAAATTTCTTTTTGGAATGATTTATGGTGTGACCGTGTGGTTCTTTCCAGTATGTATCCTTCTCTTTACAAGATGTCCACGGACAGAAATATAAAGGTAGCTAATATGATTACAATGGACGGGAGTTGGAGATTTGATTTCAAAAGGGTTCTTACCGATGCAGAAACAAATGAATTAGCCTCTCTTCTTTCGGTTATTGGAGATAACCCGCCTCTTTTGGATGGATTGGAAGACACACGGCGTTGGTCTTTGCATAGCTCAGGTATTTTCTCGGTAAGAACTTTGTATGCTCAACTGGTGATTCGTGATGGGGTGAATAACTTTCCTTGTGAGTTTATCTGGAGGACAGCAATTCCACCCAAGATAAACTTCTTTGTTTGGATATTAGTTCATGGAAAGCTAAATACAAAGGATGTTCTTCTGCATAAAGGATTTGGAGTTGATAATTCTTGTGTGATGTGTGGGAATGACTTGGAAACACAAGACCATCTGTTCTTGCATTGTAAGATTGCACATAGAGTTTGGTCAATGTTATTACCTAGAAATTCTTACGCATGGGTTGTTCCTAGTTCTGTAATGGCGCTGTCGCTTTTCTGGCACACAACAGCTTTCTCAATTAACGACAACTATATTTGGAGTTTAATACCGGCAGCTATTTTCTGGACGTTGTGGAAGGAACGTAACAGCCGTACCTTCGATGATAATCACAATTTCAAAACTGATGATGAACTCGGGAATGAGGCTAAAACATCTATTCTTTTATGGGCTGCTGCCGCGGGAAGAAGAGTACATGCTAACATTGCTAGTTCTGTTTTAAAAGATTGGGAAAATTTATTTGTGTAACATAATTTTTTTTTTTCTACCTCTGGTAGCACTCTGTAAATTCCTTTCTTTCTGATATATCATCTTTTCTGATAAAAAAAATAATTGTTTTATTGTGACCCGGAAAAAAAGAAGTATGATCTTGACGAAGCCACAACCCATGAGCCCACTCCAAGCCGCCCAACCGTGCGTGCTTTGATATGTTAGCACTGCTCGTGTAAAAGTGATATTAACCATTGCCCAAGTCCCTTCTCTCACATAAGATGCATCGACTCGACGGCCAATTCATTAAACTAATGCTCATACCTAAGATATACGCTAATACGACTTAGTCTTTTAACTTGTGTAGTAAGAGATTGATCTTGTCTCTAACTTTTCATATCTATATTATAAAAAGAAGTGGTGTTTGTGTAGACTGACAAATCCGACCATCGATTTCGTCATCCGACGGCGCGGATCGAGAGTTGGGCGAGAGATATTTTCGTGCGTCGGATCCCAGCCTTTCCTGATATTGTTACGGTCCCGTTAATAACGTGGTTTCCTTATTAAATACGAACTCTTAAATGTTGATTACCAAAACCAACCCCTAACGTTGGCTTCCGGGGCCAATTGGATATCAACTCCAAATGGAAACAAAACCGTGCTAACAAAGAGCACATATGCAAGGAAAACATTAAATAGTCTGACAAAGAGCACATTTACCAAAACATGAAAGTGGGAGATCAAGATCCTAAAGAAGCCTACAAAGAGTGGCTTACAGACGGCTTAATAGGGCAAAGAGTTCGACACTAGGCAAAGTCTACATAAGGAATCAAATTCCTCCAAATCATGGCGGTTATGGTCTTTGGGAAAAGCACGAAACATACCATCAGTGGCGTACGCGGCATTTTAAGCTGAATATCAAACCATAGAAACGGCATTTTAAGCTGAATATCAAACCAAAGAGACTTCACGGGCCCCGGCTAATTTGACCGACCAACTAAACATAGGGTACGTAGGTCCCAGCTAACTTATATATTCAACCTTTGGATTTAAACTTAATCACCCCAATATTTAATGTGGTGACTAAATTTGACCATAAATTTTCTATCAGCTAATTTGATTTGACCAACAAAATACTGGGATTACAGGACCAGACTAATCTATATGTCCATTGTGTGTATATGTGTCCGTCTGTTGTGTATACGGATGAGATCTTATTATTTTCCAATAAACGGTCGGGGCCATAGGCCTCGACTGACTGCTATGACCCGACCAACTAAACACGACCGACCAGTACATGTTGCCTAAAATTATTTGTGACCATACTGACCGGCTGACCAAACAATAAACCAAACTAGGATAAAGGTCGTCTTCCGGGGTGATCAACGGCCGGGGCCATAGGCCCCGGCTGCTATTACCCAACTAACTAATCACGGTCCCGATCATTACATGCTGACTAAAATATTCCGACAGGCTGACCAAACAATAAACCAAACTCGGAAAAAGGTTGAGCCCCGGCCGTAGGCCAGGGTGATACCTAGTAAAAGTATAATCTTTATATGAATTCAAATTTTTAAAGAATATGCTTCTTCTTAGTGTACTCATTCGCACATCCGACTAGTTCATCGGCGCCTATTCTTTCAACATCGCTATCATTGCGCGCCTTCCATCCAATAATAATAATGATCAATCACTTTTAAATTTTCTCTTGTGAACTCATAGCTTTTCCTCCGAAAGGTTTTCTTGAATTACTCTCTTATAATCACTTTCATACTACATAAACTACTCCAACATGAAAATTTAAACTAAAATACCTCAACTAGCATGAGTTAAACTAAGACTTAAGCTAATGCGAATTAGTCTTTTAACTTCTATAATAAGAGATTGATTTCGTTTCTATCTTTTCACTTATAGCTACACTTAATTCAATTAAGTGATGAAGATAATTCTTCTTATTTTTTCCTCGCACATCCGACTAGTTCATCCGTACCTATTCTTTCAACGTCGCTATCATTAATTTACACCAGCGACTAGTTCGTCGTTGCCCATTCTTTTGTACTCGCTAACCAGGAACTTTGTCTACAAATCATGCTTATAAATACAGAAGGAAGATACATCTAATCTCATTACCTAACAAACAACTTCAACTTACTCAGATTATACTTCCCAAAATACCTTCTGCTCATATCCATTTACTTCTACCGAAATGGCGACCAAAGCTTCAACCTTAGCTTCATTTTTGATGGTTCTTGTATTTGTATGTCTGGTTGCCGACTATGCAAATGCAAGCTCACTCAAAGTCTGGAGGGGGCATGGTTGCAACGGACATAGTGCAGTTATACACGGTTGTGGGTGCTTCAATATTCCCCATGGCCTTTTTGGGGGTTATCGTTATACTTTCACCGGACAACCAGCTAAGGTTTACAGTCACCGTCACTGCCAAGGACATGTTCTAAACCGTTTTCACCAAGACATACGCAAGTGTCAACCATTTGGATTCAGAAGTATCAGAATTCTCTGTCATTGATTGATGTATCAATCCATATATAGTCCCGGACCTCCTCGTTCTTACTTCGATATGTCCGAGAAATAAGCACCCAATATTTTCCTTAAATTATGTACTCTCTTTTGTGGTTTCATTCAGTTCATATGTACCTGTTATTGATGTTTATGTTACAGTACTGAAATAATGGTCGGGTCATATGTTTTTGTTCGTCTCTAGCAATTATAAGTTGCTAGCTTTTATTCTTGAAATATGAATTTGAATTTGATTGTTGTATTCGATCTTGATTCTATTTGGATATTTGGCCTCTACTTAGTTTTTTTGGGTAATGTTAATTCAGTTCGATTTTTATGAAAGAAAAATTAAATGAAATGGTGAAACATAGGAAAGTTCGACTCCCAAAAGTTAGAGATTGTTTGGCTATGCACGAAGGAAAGAAACCCCCGTTAGTTGTATATAGAATGATTGCTAGAGAACAAAAGCAAAGAACAAAAACTGAGACATATATGTTGCAAAAATTCATAATATAACGTAAAATCATATTTATCAAAAAACAATTATAGGATGGAGGGTGTATCAGTTTACAACAATGAAGTGTCAAATTAACAAATATAGTATAATCCCTTAAAAAGAAAAATAGTATCGGGACATGGAAAATTTATCAATGAGATAAATTGAGATTTCTTTCGTTGTTGTTTTTTTATTGTTTTCTTGAAATTAAGATTTCTTATGGCTAGTCTATTTTCGTTATTTGATTTGTGGGTACAATCAATACTTCCATTTCCAAAAGAAGTTGCGGAAAAGGGAGCGCTCATGAATACTGATATTAGAGGTGAATAAATTGATTTAATACGGCTTCTATTGGTTTTAAGATTTTGTTCGGATTTCGTTTGAATTTTTTGTTGATGTTTAATTGGTGTTTATATTTTCCTTCTAGACTACATACGAAGAGAAGCATATGAGGTACCAAGCTTAATAGTAACTCCATTTTCTTGATCAAATGCTTATATATGAGAGCCTAATTTTAGAAAAACCTACTCTCTTTTTTTTTTTTAATAAAACATGAGCAGTATTGTTTGTTCCATCAAATTTGTTTTGTGAATGGTGCTCTTCTATCATTTTCTGCATGGCAAATTTAGGGGCGCCTCCAAACGAATTAGGGGCGACACAAAAGGACAAAATAGGTAATAATCGGAAGGTTAATCCACAATCGGTAGGTTATTTTCGGGGCGTTTTTTTTTAATCCCAAACTACCCTTTACAATCGGTAGGTAACTATACAATCGGTAGTTAATCAACAATCGGGAGTCAATTTGGTTTTTTTAGCTTCCGAATATAAAGTATCCCCAAAATAAAATCCTCTATCTTTTGAATTTTGATTATCCTATAATCGGTAGTAAATAAAGTTATCTTGACTCCCGATTAAAGTAGACCTTTGGCAAATATCCTACCATAATCGGTAGTAATTATAGTTCACATAACTACCGAATATAGAGTAGCCCCAAAATCAGATTTTGCAAAAATCCATTTTTTTTTTTTGAAATTTTGGTTGAGCTATAATCGGTAGTAAATGAAGTTATCCTGACTTCCGATTATCCTTGCTCTATTTGCAAATATCCAACCATATTCGGTAGTCTAAATAGTTCATATAACTACCGAATGTAGAGTAGCCCCAAAATCAGATTTTGCAAAAATCCTTTTTTTTTTGAATTTTGGTTGAGCCTATAATCGGTAAGAAAGGAAGAGTTATCATGACTTCCGATTATACAGTGACTCTCTTTGCAAATATCCAACCATATTCGGTAGTCAAGATAGTTCATATAACTACCGAATATAGAGTAGCCCCAAATTCAGATTTTGCAAAAATCCTACTGAAATTCAATTTTCTCGTAGAAAATATCCAACCATATAACTACCGAACACAGCCGGGAGGGGCTACGCCCCCCCGGACCCCCCCAGACCCCCTGTATAGCGTACCGGCATTGTATTCATACCACGTCTATGCCCGCATCGAGCTTTTTCAACTGCATTGGTTGAGTCTATAATCGGTAGTAAATGAAGGTATCCTGACTTCCGATTATACAATGGGTCTCTTTACCGAAATCCTAGCATAATCGGTAGTCAAAGATAGTTCATATAACTACCGAATATAGAGTTGCCCCAAAATGAGATTTTGCAAAAATCTTCTTTTTTTCTAATTTGGTTGAGCCTATAATCGGTAGTCAAAATAGTTCATATAACTACCGAATATAGAGTTGCCCCAAAATGAGATTTTGCAAAAATCCTCTTTTTTTCTAATTTGGTTGAGCCTACTATAATCGGTAGTCAAAATAGTATATAACTACCGAATATAGTGTTGTCCCAAAAATGAGATTTTGGAATCGGTAGCTAACTAAACTACCGATTATGAAGGGGCATAAAAGTATTTTCATCCTATTTTGTCTTTTGTGTCGCCCCTAATTCGTTTGGGGTCGCCCCTAAAAATGCTAGGATTTTCTGGATAAATAATTTTTGGTACGGCCTCCGTAATAATGTGATCATGCAAGCATTACTCATGTTTTCATACTCATGCATTATTGAAATTACTTATTCCATCCATTTGTTTTCATACTCATTGTATTATTATAATTACTTATTCCATCCATTTGCATGTCCAGATTTCGAATGGGATCCTATATTTCAACCAGATGGCTATGATCTGATGGGACCTAATGTAACCTGTATTTATTCCATGTTATATTAAAGGTGACAAAAATATGTATGTATATATCCAAATTTAAAATACCCACGTTTATGTGTGTTTTTATATTAATCCTAAGAATCTACATTTATTCCATGTAATTAGTTAAGAAAATTTAAACAATTTTTAGGCGACACAAATGTGATATTTATAGAATTTTCTATATATATTGTGAGTGTGTGTGTGTGAGTATACTAAATGCAGGTATACTTTTGTGCCCTATATATATAAATGGTTAGAGCAAAGGCAAACATATTGTCTGCACGCGTGGATTTTTTTGCAGACTGATTTGCGTTTGTTGGTTGTTTAGCAGGTGTACTCGAAGGTTTTTTGTTGTATTTTGAACATATTGCCGCAAGGAAAGATATTTTGATAGCATGTAGCGTTTGGTAAATCTCTTTGTCTCTTTTGAACCTTTTAACTCTTTACATATGCATATGTGCAAGAATAAAATATTTAGGTATATTGCATCGCGTTTATAATCGGATTTGTAGCAGTGAAATCATTTTTTTCTTTGTCCTCCTACGATTCTTCTTTGCTTTGTACTTTTGTTCTGCAGTCACTGGTATTATGAACAAAAAACATAAACGTGGTTACGTGGCAATAGAATCATTTCTTTTCCTTTATTTTTTCAAGGATTCCTCTTTGATTTTAGTTAGCCCATGATAATTGTCCTACCAGATGAAATAGCAATCGGCTTTCTTGGCCAAGCCAAATTTGCTTGACAAGGTTTATATTTAAACTATGCTTATCATGTTCCAAATGTGGATTTACAAATCTGCCACCGTTATCACATACTCGGCATATCATTAGCATTCTCTCCTTAAAATATAATTTAGTTTATAGTAAATTTTATTTAACATCAATAGCTGTAGTTTTGTTATTTTTTTCACCGCAAAAATGATTAACATTTACGATATTCTTCCGAAATATGCTAACAAAGGTATTTCGTGTACTTTTTCCTAAATTTTCCATTTCATATATGCAGAAGATATATGGATGTGGAACATACAACACGGATCAGCATAAGTGTTTGCTTGGTTTAAATGAGTGGATGAGGATTGTAAAATTCTGTTTATGCTGGTAATAAGCCCGTTAATTTGTTATGGATCAAATAAGAAAAATGAAATTGCATGTCTTTTATGTTAGTTTTTACTGTTAATAGTCATGTAAGATGTAGCTTTCTACTTTTTTTTTGAACATACGTAACTTTGTACTTCACAAATGCAATAATGTTCCAGAAGTGGTGGTACTGGCAGTTGTCGTCACCATAATAAGCAAAGCACTCTTGCAAACTATAAGTTTTAGCAGATTCGAGATCGAGATCGAACTGTACAGATAAAAAAGTGGCTAGATGTTTTTTGGCATTTGGTAAGTTACAGAATTGCCCTACATAAGTAATGCAACACATCACTGGTAGAAATGTACCTACCAAGAGACTAAATTTAGAGTCTATGACTTTTAGAACAAAGAGATCAAGAATATTAAACTCTTTATCGTTGTCTTTCCTTCAAACTCTTTATTCAAGTGAATGTCCTCTTGGGGATTTTATGGCTCTTATTATTTTTCCTAATCACTCCAATTATCATATCATAAAAGTCAAATAGTAAAATAATAAAATTAACCAGTTTCCTGCTATTTAACTTTATAAGCGGTCCCCGATGTGTAATTATACTAGGTTCCCCTAGTGCCTAACTTTATAATCCTATGATTCCATAAATCAAGATGTCAGCTCAAAGTTGAGCTCATTTACATGTCTTAATTTTTCCTGTATAATGTTATGAAAGAAATTATAGAAAAAATCATATTTGGTTTTCCGATCAAGTTATGAGTTCAAGATCGAACTCATTTACATATCCTAATCTCCCGTATATAAGGCTGTGAAAGAAACTGAAAAATAAAATAAAATTATCTTTGGAAAACTTTGTTATTTATTTTGCATTAGCAATACTCTTTCATTTCAGGATGCAATGTATGTTTACGTTAGAGGATATTGCAGGAGGTAAAACATGCGGATGGAAACTTGATATGGTTGGAATATAGACAATTAGAAGAATTTATATCGATAAATATGACTTAGTATATTGGCGTCGATCAGTTGTAGAAAGGGAAGCTCTCCTTAGAGATACCAATCGATACCCCATCTCCTTTTTCCTTTTTAACAACATCTATAAATATATACATTTTCTTTTGCTGTTATCGATGAATTCCTCTAAATTGCACAGTTTCATTTGACCATTATAGTTACTGACATTTGCGTTCTTTTATAACACTCGAAGATTATTATTAATTATGCCTTATGTTTCTAATTGATAATTTTTGTTAAATCAACATGGTTATTCCCTTTATTTCAACCACAAACAATATTATCACTTTATTTTCACAATCAATAATTTTTATCTTACACAAACTTGGGCAGTGCATATGGTCTCGGAGACATTGTTGGCTGTTTTTCCACTGCTCCATTGAAAATTAATTATACTTTCAGTGAAATGTCTTTTAAGTTTATTGTCTACTTAGAGCATTCACTCATTTAGGCTCTATTTTGGAGATTTTTACCCACACAATCAATCAAAAGAAGAAAGAGTAAGCTAGAAATCAAAAAGTTCCTCAGTTTTTTATTGATTTCCTTTTTTATTATTATTTTTTTATTTTGATTTTGTGGATAGTGGTTTGTCAATTTAAACTAAACAGAGATTAGGGTTTGAGTTCTCATCACATTATGAGTTAGTCGGTTCGACGGTTGTCAGTTCGATCCCAATGGGAATTAGGGTATGATTTCTTCTTCTATTTATTTTGATTGGCTTTTGTATTTATTTTTTTGGTTTTTTGTCTATTTCACTACATTACTCGCATTAGTGTAGGTTGTCCCTTGCAGTGAGGAATTTAATAAAGGCCTCACACTGGCAGTTAATATGATCAGTTTCTGAAGAATTAGTGCATTTATTTGACGGGAAGCACTTCATATGCTTAGCACTATTTAGAGCATGGCAACCTATTTTATATTTGTATTGCGTATTTTTTTACTGTCTCTAATATCATATATTGATACAACTATATAGCGAGTGTGATTTATCATTTAAATACAGGTTATTGGAACCTGGATGAGCAGTTGAGTTGGCTGTTTGATTTTTAACACAAGTATATAATTTCTGAAGAAAGATGTATCGGTGCATCTCATTGATCACCTCTCCTTTGACGAGAAACACTTCATATGCTTAGCATTATTTAGAGATGGCAATCTATTTTATATTCATATCGCATGTTTTTCTAGTATCTCTAATATCAAATATTGGTATAACTATATATTGAGTGTGGTTTTTCATTTAAATACAAGTTGTTGGAGCCTGGGAGAACAGATGAGTTGGCTGCTTGATTTTTAACGCAAGTATATAAGGATATATTGGTGCATCTCATTGATTACATCTTCTTTGACGGGAAGCACTTCATATGCTTCGCACTGTTTAGAGTTGGCAATTTATTTTATATATCGTGTGTTTTTTTAGTGTCTCTAATATATTAGATATCGATACAACTACATAGTGAGAGTGATTTTTTATTTAAATACAGGTTGTTGGAGCCTGGAAGAGCGGTTGAGTTGGCCGCTTGATTTTTAACCCGAGTATATAATCTCTGAAGATATTTATAAGTGCATCTCATTGATTACATCTTCTTTGACGGGGAGCACTTCATATGCTTCACATTATTGGAGCTGGAAATATATTTTATATATGTCGTTTGTGTTTTTAGTGTCTCTAATATCAGATATTGATACAATTATATAATGACTGTGATTTTTCATTTAAATACAGGTTGTTGGAGCCTGGAAGAGCAGTTATTTTGGCCACTTGATTTTTAACACAAGTATATAATTTCTGAAGAAAGATATGTCAGCGTATCTCACTAATTACATGTTCTTCGACGGGAAGAAATTCAAACGCTTTGCACTATTTACAATTGACACTCTATTTTATATTCAATATCGTTTTTCTTTTTTTTTTTTTTTTTTTTTGGTCTCTAATGTCATATATCAATACAACTATATAGTGTTTGTGAATTTTCATTAATCTACAAGAAAATGGAGTCTGGAAGAGCAGCGATTGAGTTGGTCGCTTGATTTTTAATGCAAGTATATGGTTTCTGAAGAAAGATATATTCATGTATTTCCTTGATAACATCTTCTTTGACGGGAAGCACTTCATATACTCTGCACTATTTAGAATTGACGACTATTTTAGATTAATATAGTGATTTTTTTAGTGTCTCTAATATCATATATCGATACCTATATAGTAAATGTGTTTTTTCATTTAACTGCAAGAAGTTGGATTCTGGAAGAGAAGTTAAGTTAGTCGCTTGATTCTTATTACGGATATATAATTTCTAAAGAAAGATATATCGTTGCATTTCCTAAATTACATCTTCTTTGACGGAAGCACTTCATATGTTTTCCTAAATTCCTAAATTACATCTTCAGACAACAATCAATCAAGGATGGATAAACGAATCACTCTTTCACTGCCTCCCTTGAACCTTGTCAGGAGGCAAGGTTGGTCTCATGACAAAACCATCTCAGACAACAAACTGAAAAAGATGTTGATGCATGTTTTGAACTTTCAGAAAAACAGGACCAAAAACTGGTGAAAACTGAAAATTACAATAAAAAACCAGTAAAGAACACGATATTCATCGAAGACACGCTTCATATGTTATAAATTTCACACCCTGACAAGAAATTATAACGGATATTCGAAGTTAATAATAAACCTCCAAATGATAAAAGTGAAGAAGTAGATGCGAGCATTTACAAACAAGCTATATATAGGAGAACGTTTCATGAGCAACACAAAGCACCATCAACCTAGCAAACTAGATATCCATTGAGAATGCCACCTTAACGAATAGGTCATTTCTCGTTCTTCCTGATCAGGCTGTTTGATACATCCAAAAAACTAACCATGTCCTTGGTCAACTCGGTACACCATCAACCTAGCAAAATAGGAATGCACTGAGAACATCCTACCTTTGTGAGGAGCTCCTTTCTGATCAGACACTTCAAAAAACTTAACCCCAGTCTTGGGTCAACTAGGTACACCATCAACCTATCAAAATAGGAATCCATTGAGAACATCACCTTGGTGAACAACTCCTTTCTGATCAGAGACTTCCAAAATACTTAAACCCTGACCAAAAAATTCAAAAGAATTTCAGGAATCGGAACTTCTACATTAAACAAGAAACTCGATACATAAACTTACAAAGCTATTCGACAAACAAGCTATATATCGAGACCGTTTCATGAGCAACACCAGCAAAATATAGAGAACATAAAATTTTGTTAGTCAAACATCTCAACCCATAGTATGACCTAGAAAGAACATTCAGAAACTTCATATCTTTCGAAGGATGTAAATAATTTCATTCGGTAAGACAATGCAGAGATTGCGTATTCTCACTAATATCAAATATTGGTATAACTATATATTGAGTGTGGTTTTTCATTTAAATACAAGTTGTTGGAGCACGGGAGAGCGGATGAGTTGGTCGCTTGATTTTTAACGCAAGTATATAAGGATATATTAGTGCATCTCATTGATTACATCTTCTTTGACGGGGAGCACTTTATATGCTTCACATTATTGGAGCTGGCAATATATTTTATATATGTCGTTTGTGTTTTTAGTGTCTCTAATATCAGATATTGATACAATTATATAATGACTGTGATTTTTCATTTAAATACAGGTTGTTGGAGCCCTGGAAGAGCGATTATTTTGGCCACTTGATTTTTAACACAAGTATATAATTTACAAGAAAGATATGTCGGCGCATCTCACTAATTACATGTTCTTCGACGGAAGAAATTCAAACGCTTTGCACTATTTACAATTGACACTCTATTTTATATTCAATATCGTTTTTTTTTTTTTTTTTTTTTTTTTTTTTTTTTCTCTAATGTCATATATCAATACAACTATATAGTATTTGTGAATTTTCATTAATCTACAAGAAAATGGAGTCTGGAAGAGCAGTTGGGTTGGTCGCTTGATTTTTAATGCAAGTATATGGTTTCTGAAGAAAGATATATTCATGTATTTCCTTGATAACATCTTCTTTGACGGGAAGCACTTCATATACTCTGCACTATTTAGAATTGACGACTATTTTAGATTAATATAGTGATTTTTTAGTGTCTCTAATATCATATATCGATACTTATATAGTAAATGTGTTTTTCATTTAACTGCAAGAAGTTGGATTCTAGAAGAGAAGTTAAGTTAGTCGCTTGATTCTTATTACAGATATATAATCTCTAAAGAAAGATATATCAGTGCATTTCCTAAATTACATCTTCTTTGACGGGAAGCACTTCATATGTTTTCCTAAATTCCTAAATTACATCTTCAGACAACAATCAATCAAGGATGGATAAACGAATCACTCTTTCACTGCCTCCCTTGAACCTTTTCAGGAGGCAAGGTTGGTCTCCTGACAAAACCATCTCAGAAAACAGACTGAAAAAGATGTTGATGCATGTTTTGAACTTTCAGAAAAATAGGACCAAAAACTGGTGAAAACTGAAAATTACAATAAAAATCCAGTAAAGAACACGATATTCATCGAAGACACGCTTCATATGTTATAAATTTCACACCCTGACAAGAAATTATAACGGATATTCGAAGTTAATAATAAACCTCCAAATGATAAAAGTGAAGAAGTAGATGTGAGCATTTACAAACAAGCTATATATAGGAGAACGTTTCATGAGCAACACAAAGCACCATCAACCTAGCAAACTAGATATCCATTGAGAATGCCACCTTAACGAATAGGTCATTTCTCGTTCTTCCTGATCAGGCTGTTTGATACATCCAAAAAACTAACCATGTCCTTGGTCAACTAGGTACACCATCAACCTAGCAAAATAGGAATGCACTGAGAACATCCTACCTTTGTGAGGAGCTCCTTTATGACCAGACACTTCAAAAAACTTAACCCTGTCTTGGGTCAACTAGGTACACCATCAACCTAGCAAAATAGGAATCCATTGAGAACATCACCTTGGTGAACAACTCCTTTCTGATCAGAGACTTCCAAAATACTTAAACCCTGACCAAAAAAATTCAAAAGAATTTCGAATCGAACTTCTACATTAAACAAGAAACTTGATACATAAACTTACAAAGCTATTCGACAAACAAGCTATATATCGAGACCGTTTCATGAGCAACACCAAACAAAATATAGAGAACATAAAATTTTGTTAGTCAAACATCTCAACCCATAGTATGACCTAGAAAGAACATTCGAAACTTCATATCTTTCGAAGGATGTAAATAATTTCATTTGGTAAGACAATGCAGAGATTGCGTATTCTCACTAATATCAAATATTGGTATAACTATATATTGAGTGTGGTTTTTCATTTAAATACAAGTTGTTGGAGCACGGGAGAGCGAGATGAGTTGGTCGCTTGATTTTTAACGCAAGTATATAAGGATATATTAGTGCATCTCATTGATTACATCTTCTTTGACGGGAGCACTTTATATGCTTCACATTATTGGAGTGGCAATATATTTTATATATGTCGTTTGTGTTTTTAGTGTCTCTAATATCGGATATTGATACAATTATATAATGACTGTGATTTTTCATTTAAATACAGGTTGTTGGAGCCTGGAAGAGCGATTATTTTGGCCACTTGATTTTTAACACAAGTATATAATTTACGAAGAAAGATATGTCGGCGCATCTCACTAATTACATGTTCTTCGACGGAAGAAATTCAAATGCTTTGCACTATTTACAATTGACACTCTATTTTATATTCAATATTTTTTTTTTTTTTTTTTTTTTTTTTTTTTTTGTCTCTAATGTCATATATCAATACAACTATATAGTGTTTGTGAATTTTCATTAATCTACAAGAAAATGGAGTCCGGAAGAGCGAGTTGGGTTGGTCGCTTGATTTTTAATGCAAGTATATGGTTTTAGGAAGAAAGATATATTCATGTATTTCCTTGATAACATCTTCTTTGACGGGAAGCACTTCATATACTCTGCACTATTTAGAATTGACGACTATTTTAGATTAATATAGTGATTTTTTTAGTGTCTCTAATATCATATATCGATACTTATATAGTAAATGTGTTTTTTCATTTAACTGCAAGAAGTTGGATTCTAGAAGAGAAGTTAAGTTAGTCGCTTGATTCTTATTACAGATATATAATCTCTAAAGAAAGATATATCAGTGCATTTCCTAAATTACATCTTCTTTGACGGGAAGCACTTCATATGTTTTCCTAAATTCCTAAATTACATCTTCAGACAACAATCAATCAAGGATGGATAAACGAATCACTCTTTCACTGCCTCCCTTGAACCTTTTCAGGAGGCAAGGTTGGTCTCCTGACAAAACCATCTCAGAACACAGACTGAAAAAGATGTTGATGCATGTTTTGAACTTTCAGAAAAATAGGACCAAAAACTGGTGAAAACTGAAAATTACAATAAAAATCCAGTAAAGAACACGATATTCATCGAAGACACGCTTCATATGTTATAAATTTCACACCCTGACAAGAAATTATAACGGATATTCGAAGTTAATAATAAACCTCCAAATGATAAAAGTGAAGAAGTAGATGTGAGCATTTACAAACAAGCTATATATAGGAGAACGTTTCATGAGCAACACAAAGCACCATCAACCTAGCAAACTAGATATCCATTGAGAATGCCACCTTAACGAATAGGTCATTTCTCGTTCTTCCCGATCAGGTTGTTTGATACATCCAAAAACTAACCATGTCCTTGGTCAACTCGGTACACCATCAACCTAGCAAAATAGGAATGCACTGAGAACATCCTACCTTTGTGAGGAGCTCCTTTCGATCAAACACTTCAAAAAACTTAACCTGTCTTGGGTCAACTAGGTACACCATCAACCTAGCAAAATAGGAATCCATTGAGAACATCACCTTGGTGAACAACTCCTTCTCGATCGTAGACTTCCAAAATACTTAAACCACGACCAAAAAATTCAAAAGAATTTCAGAATCGGAACTTCTACATTAAACAAGAAACCCGATACATAAACTTACAAAGCTATTCGACAAACAAGCTATATATCGTAGACCGTTTCATGAGCAACACCAAAGAAAATATAGAGAACATAAAATTTTGTTAGTCAAACATCTCAACCCATAGTATGACCTAGAAAGAACATTCGAAACTTCATATCTTTCAAGGATGTAAATAATTTCATTTGGTAAGACAATGCAGAGATTGCGTATTCTCACTAATATCAAATATTGGTATAACTATATATTGAGTGTGGTTTTTCATTTAAATACAAGTTGTTGGAGCCTGGGAGAGCAGATGAGTTGGCTGCTTGATTTTTAACGCAAGTATATAAGGATATATTAGTGCATCTCATTGATTACATCTTCTTTGACGGGAGCACTTTATATGCTTCACATTATTGAGCTGGCAATATATTTTATATATGTCGTTTGTGTTTTTAGTGTCTCTAATATCAGATATTGATACAATTATATAATGAGTGTGATTTTTCATTTAAATACAGGTTGTTGGAGCCTGGAAGAGCAGTTATTTTGGCCACTTGATTTTTAACACAAGTATATAATTTCTGAAGAAAGATATGTCAGCGCATCTCACTAATTACATGTTCTTCGACGGGAAGAAATTCAAACGCTTTGCACTATTTACAATTGACACTCTATTTTATATTCAATATCGTTTTTTTTTTTTTTTTTTTTTTTTTTGGTCTCTAATGTCATATATCAATACAACTATATAGTGTTTGTGAATTTTCATTAATCTACAAGAAAATGGAGTCTTTTTACGGAAGAGCGATTGGGTTGGTCGCTTGATTTTTAATGCAAGTATATGGTTTCAAGAAAGATATATTCATGTATTTCCTTGATAACATCTTCTTTGACGGAAGCACTTCATATACTCGCACTATTTAGAATTGACGACTATTTTAGATTAATATAGTGATTTTTTTAGTGTCTCTAATATCATATATCGATACTTATATAGTAAATGTGTTTTTTCATTTAACTGCAAGAAGTTGGATTCTGGAAGAGAAGTTAAGTTAGTCGCTTGATTCTTATTACAGATATATAATCTCTAAAGAAAGATATATCAGTGCATTTCCTAAATTACATCTTCTTTGACGGGAAGCACTTCATATGTTTTCCTAAATTCCTAAATTACATCTTCAGACAACAATCAATCAAGGATGGATAAACGAATCACTCTTTCACTGCCTCCCTTGAACCTTTTCAGGAGGCAAGGTTGGTCTCCTGACAAAACCATCTCAGACAACAGACTGAAAAAGATGTTGATGCATGTTTTGAACTTTCAGAAAAATAGGACCAAAAACTGGTGAAAACTGAAAATTACAATAAAAATCCAGTAAAGAACACGATATTCATCGAAGACACGCTTCATATGTTATAAATTTCACACCCTGACAAGAAATTATAACGGATATTCGAAGTTAATAATAAACCTCCAAATGATAAAAGTGAAGAAGTAGATGTGAGCATTTACAAACAAGCTATATATAGGAGAACGTTTCATGAGCAACACAAAGCACCATCAACCTAGCAAACTAGATATCCATTGAGAATGCCACCTTAACGAATAGGTCATTTCTCGTTCTTCCTGATCAGGCTGTTTGATACATCCAAAAACTTACCATGTCCTTGGTCAACTCGGTACACCATCAACCTAGCAAAATAGGAATGCACCGAGAACATCCTACCTTTGTGAGGAGCTCCTTTCGATCGTACACTTCAAAAAACTTAACACTGTCTTGGGTCAACTAGGTACACCATCAACCTAGCAAAATAGGAATCCATTGAGAACATCACCTTGGTGAACAACTCCTTTCTGATCAGAGACTTCCAAAATACTTAAACCCTGACCAAAAAATTCAAAAGAATTTCAGGAATCGGAACTTCTACATTAAACAAGAAACCTGATACATAAACTTACAAAGCTATTCTGACAAACAAGCTATATATCGTAGACCGTTTCATGAGCAACACCAATAAAATATAGAGAACATAAAATTTTGTTAGTCAAACATCTCAACCCATAGTATGACCTAGAAAGAACATTCAGAAACTTCATATCTTTCGAAGGATGTAAATAATTTCATTTGGTAAGACAATGCAGAGATTGCGTATTCTCACTAATATCAAATATTGGTATAACTATATATTGAGTGTGGTTTTTCATTTAAATACAAGTTGTTGGAGCACAGGAGAGCGAGATGAGTTGGCTGCTTGATTTTTAACGCAAGTATATAAGGATATATTAGTGCATCTCATTGATTACATCTTCTTTGACGGGGAGCACTTTATATGCTTCACATTATTGGAGCTGGCAATATATTTTATATATGTCGTTTGTGTTTTTAGTGTCTCTAATATCAGATATTGATACAATTATATAATGAGTGTGATTTTTCATTTAAATACATGTTGTTGGAGCCTGGAAGAGCAGTTATTTTGGCCACTTGATTTTTAACACAAGTATATAATTTAGAAGAAAGATATGTCATGCGCATCTCACTAATTACATGTTCTTCGACGGGAAGAAATTCAAACGCTTTGCACTATTTACAATTGACACTCTATTTTATATTCAATATCGTTTTTCTTTTCTTTTTTTTTTTTTTTTGGTCTCTAATGTCATATATCAATACAACTATATAGTGTTTGTGAATTTTCATTAATCTACAAGAAAATGGAGTCTGGAAGAGCAGTTGGGTTGGTCGCTTGATTTTTAATGCAAGTATATGGTTTCTGAAGAAAGATATATTCATGTATTTCCTTGATAACATCTTCTTTGACGGGAAGCACTTCATATACTCTGTACTATTTAGAATTGACGACTATTTTAGATTAATATAGTGATTTTTTTAGTGTCTCTAATATCATATATCGATACTTATATAGTAAATGTGTTTTTTCATTTAACTGCAAGAAGTTGGATTCTGGAAGAGAAGTTAAGTTAGTCGCTTGATTCTTATTACAGATATATAATCTCTAAAGAAAGATATATCGAATGCATTTCCTAAATTACATCTTCTTTGACGGGAAGCACTTCATATGTTTTCCTAAATTCCTAAATTACATCTTCAGACAACAATCAATCAAGGATGGATAAACGAATCACTCTTTCACTGCCTCCCTTGAACCTTTTCAGGAGGCAAGGTTGGTCTCCTGACAAAACCATCTCGAAAAACGATGAAAAAGATGTTGATGCATGTTTTGAACTTTCGTAAAAAATAGGACCAAAAACCGGTGAAAACTGAAAATTACAATAAAAATCCAGTAAAGAACACGATATTCATCGAAGACACGCTTCATATGTTATAAATTTCACACCCTGACAAGAAATTATAACGGATATTCGAAGTTAATAATAAACCTCCAAATGATAAAAGTGAAGAAGTAGATGTGAGCATTTACAAACAAGCTATTTATAGGAGAACGTTTCATGAGCAACACAAAGCACCATCAACCTTGCAAACTAGATATCCATTAAGAATGCCACCTTAACGAATAGGTCATTTCTCTTTCTTCCTGATCAGGTTGTTTGATACATCCAAAAAACTAACCATGTCCTTGGTCAACTCGGTACACCATCAACCTAGCAAAATAGGAATGCACTGAGAACATCCTACCTTTGTGAGGAGCTCCTTTCTGATCAGACACTTCAAAAAACTTAACCCTGTCTTGTGTCAACTAGGTACACCATCAACCTAGCAAAATAGGAATCCATTGAGAACATCACCTTGGTGAACAACTCCTTTCTGATCAGAGACTTCCAAAATACTTAAACCCTGACCAAAAAATTCAAAAGAATTTCAGGAATCGGAACTTCTACATTAAACAAGAAACCTGATACATAAACTTACAAAGCTATTCTGACAAACAAGCTATATATCAGAGACCGTTTCATGAGCAACACCAAGCAAAATATAGAGAACATAAAATTTTGTTAGTCAAACATCTCAACCCATAGTATGACCTAGAAAGAACATTCGAAACTTCATATCTTTGAAGGATGTAAATAATTTCATTCGGTAAGACAATGCGGAGATTGCGTATTCTCACTAATATCAAATATTGGTATAACTATATATTGAGTGTGGTTTTTCATTTAAATACAAGTTGTTGGAGCACAGGAGAGAGAAGATGAGTTGGCAGCTTGATTTTTAACGCAAGTATATAAGGATATATTAGTGCATCTCATTGATTACATCTTCTTTGACGGGGAGCACTTTATATGCTTCACATTATTGGAGCTGGCAATATATTTTATATATGTCGTTTGTGTTTTTAGTGTCTCTAATATCAGATATTGATACAATTATATAATGACTGTGATTTTTCATTTAAATACAGGTTGTTGGAGCCTGGAAGAGCAGTTATTTTGGCCACTTGATTTTTAACACAAGTATATAATTTCTGAAGAAAGATATGTCAGCGCATCTCACTAATTACATGTTCTTCGACGGGAAGAAATTCAAACGCTTTGCACTATTTACAATTGACACTCTATTTTATATTCAATATCGTTTTTTTTTTTTTTTTTTTGGTCTCTAATGTCATATATCAATACAACTATATAGTATTTGTGAATTTTCATTAATCTACAAGAAAATGGAGTCTGGAAGAGCAGTTGGGTTGGTCGCTTGATTTTTAATGCAAGTATATGGTTTCAAGAAAAAGATATATTCATGTATTTCCTTGATAACATCTTCTTTGACGGGAAGCACTTCATATACTCTGCACTATTTAGAATTGACGACTATTTTAGATTAATATAGTGATTTTTTTAGTGTCTCTAATATCATATATCGATACTTATATAGTAAATGTGTTTTTTCGTTTAACTGCAAGAAGTTGGATTCTAGAAGAGAAGTTAAGTTAGTCGCTTGATTCTTATTACAGATATATAATCTCTAAAGAAAGATATATCAGTGCATTTCCTAAATTACATCTTCTTTGACGGGAAGCACTTCATATGTTTTCCTAAATTCCTAAATTACATCTTCAGACAACAATCAATCAAGGATGGATAAACGAATCACTCTTTCACTGCCTCCCTTGAACCTTTTCAGGAGGCAAGGTTGGTCTCCTGACAAAACCATCTCAGAACACAGACTGAAAAAGATGTTGATGCATGTTTTGAACTTTCAGAAAAATAGGACCAAAAACTGGTGAAAACTGAAAATTACAATAAAAATCCAGTAAAGAACACGATATTCATCGAAGACACGCTTCATATGTTATAAATTTCACACCCTGACAAGAAATTATAACGGATATTCGAAGTTAATAATAAACCTCCAAATGATAAAAGTGAAGAAGTAGATGTGAGCATTTACAAACAAGCTATATATAGGAGAACGTTTCATGAGCAACACAAAGCACCATCAACCTAGCAAACTAGATATCCATTGAGAATGCCACCTTAACGAATAGGTCATTTCTCGTTCTTCCTGATCAGGTTGTTTGATACATCCAAAAAACTAACCATGTCCTTGGTCAACTCGGTACACCATCAACCTAGCAAAATAGGAATGCACTGAGAACATCCTACCTTTGTGAGGAGCTCCTTTCTGATCAGACACTTCAAAAAACTTAACCCTGTCTTGGGTCAACTAGGTACACCATCAACCTAGCAAAATAGGAATCCATTGAGAACATCACCTTGGTGAACAACTCCTTTCTGATCAGAGACTTCCAAAATACTTAAACCCTGACCAAAAAATTCAAAAGAATTTCAGGAATCGGAACTTCTACATTAAACAAGAAACCTGATACATAAACTTACAAAGCTATTCTGACAAACAAGCTATATATCAGAGACCGTTTCATGAGCAACACCAGCAAAATATAGAGAACATAAAATTTTGTTAGTCAAACATCTCAACCCATAGTATGACCTAGAAAGAACATTCAGAAACTTCATATCTTTCGAAGGATGTAAATAATTTCATTCGGTAAGACAATGCCAGAGATTGCGTATTCTCACTAATATCAAATATTGGTATAACTATATATTGAGTGTGGTTTTTCATTTAAATACAAGTTGTTGGAGCCTGGGAGAGCAGATGAGTTGGCTGCTTGATTTTTAACGCAAGTATATAAGGATATATTAGTGCATCTCATTGATTACATCTTCTTTGACGGGGAGCACTTTATATGCTTCACATTATTGGAGCTGGAAATATATTTTATATATGTCGTTTGTGTTTTTAGTGTCTCTAATATCAGATATTGATACAATTATATAATGACTGTGATTTTTCATTTAAATACAGGTTGTTGGAGCCTGGAAGAACAGTTATTTTGGCCACTTGATTTTTAACACAAGTATATAATTTCGAAGAAAGATATGTCAGCGCATCTCACTAATTACATGTTCTTCGACGGAAGAAATTCAAACGCTTTGCACTATTTACAATTGACACTCTATTTTATATTCAATATCGTTTTTTTTTTTTTTTTTTTTTTTTTTTGGTCTCTAATGTCATATATCAATAAAACTATATAGTGTTTGTGAATTTTCATTAATCTACAAGAAAATGGAGTCTGGAAGAGCAGTTGGGTTGGTCGCTTGATTTTTAATGCAAGTATATGGTTTCTGAAGAAAGATATATTCATGTATTTCCTTGATAACATCTTCTTTGACGGGAAGCACTTCATATACTCTGCACTATTTAGAATTGACGACTATTTTAGATTAATATAGTGATTTTTTTAGTGTCTCTAATATCATATATCGATACTTATATAGTAAATGTGTTTTTTCATTTAACTGCAAGAAGTTGGATTCTGGAAGAGAAGTTAAGTTAGTCGCTTGATTCTTATTACATATATATAATCTCTAAAGAAAGATATATCAGTGCATTTCCTAAATTACATCTTCTTTGACGGGAAGAACTTCATATGTTTTCCTAAATTCCTAAATTACATCTTCAGACAACAATCAATCAAGGATGGATAAACGAATTGAATCACTCTTTCACTGCCTCCCTTGAACCTTTTCAGGAGGCAAGGTTGGTCTCCTGACAAAACCATCTCGAACACAGATCGAAAAAGATGTTGATGCATGTTTTGAACTTTCGGAAAAATAGGACCAAAAACGGTGAAAAACCGAAAATTACAATAAAAATCCGATAAAGAACACGATATTCATCGAAGACACGCTTCATATGTTATAAATTTCACACCCTGACAAGAAATTATAACGGATATTCGAAGTTAATAATAAACCTCCAAATGATAAAAGTGAAGAAGTAGATGTGAGCATTTACAAACAAGCTATATATAGGAGAACGTTTCATGAGCAACACAAAGCACCATCAACCTAGCAAACTAGATATCCATTGAGAATGCCACCTTAACGAATAGGTCATTTCTCGTTCTTCCCGATCGTGTTCTTTGATACATCCAAAAACTAACCATGTCCTTGGTCAACTCGGTACACCATCAACCTAGCAAAATAGGAATGCACTGAGAACATCCTACCTTTGTGAGGAGCTCCTTTCTGATCAGACACTTCAAAAAACTTAACCCTGTCTTGGGTCAACTAGGTACACCATCAACCTAGCAAAATAGGAATCCATTGAGAACATCACCTTGGTGAACAACTCCTTTCTGATCAGAGACTTCCAAAATACTTAAACCCTGACCAAAAAATTCAAAAGAATTTCAGGAATCGGAACTTCTACATTAAACAAGAAACCTGATACATAAACTTACAAAGCTATTCTGACAAACAAGCTATATATCAGAGACCGTTTCATGAGCAACACCAGCAAAATATAGAGAACATAAAATTTTGTTAGTCAAACATCTCAACCCATAGTATGACCTAGAAAGAACATTCAGAAACTTCATATCTTTCGAAGGATGTAAATAATTTCATTCGGTAAGACAATGCAGAGATTGCGTATTCTCACTAATATCAAATATTGGTATAACTATATATTGAGTGTGGTTTTTCATTTAAATACAAGTTGTTGGAGCCTGGGAGAGCAGATGAGTTGGCTGCTTGATTTTTAACGCAAGTATATAAGGATATATTGGTGCATCTCATTGATTACATCTTCTTTGACGGGGAGCACTTTATATGCTTCACATTATTGGAGCTGGCAATATATTTTATATATGTCGTTTGTGTTTTTAGTGTCTCTAATATCAGATATTGATACAATTATATAATGACTTGTGATTTTTCATTTAAATACAAAGTTGTTGGAGCCTGGAAGAGCGCTTATTTTGGCCACTTGATTTTTAACACAAGTATATAATTTCTGAAGAAAGATATGTCAGCGCATCTCACTAATTACATGTTCTTCGACGGGAAGAAATTCAAACGCTTTGCACTATTTACAATTGACACTCTATTTTATATTCAATATCGTTTTTTTTTTTTTTTTTTTTTTGGTCTCTAATGTCATATATCAATACAACTATATAGTGTTTGTGAATTTTCATTAATCTACAAGAAAATGGAGTCTGGAAGAGCAGTTGGGTTGGTCGCTTGATTTTTAATGCAAGTATATGGTTTCTGAAGAAAGATATATTCATGTATTTCCTTGATAACATCTTCTTTGACGGAAGCACTTCATATACTTGCACTATTTAGAATTGACGACTATTTTAGATTAATATAGTGATTTTTTTAGTGTCTCTAATATCATATATCGATACTTATATAGTAAATGTGTTTTTTTCATTTAACTGCAAGAAGTTGGATTCGGAAGAGAAGTTAAGTTAGTCGCTTGATTCTTATTACGTATATATAATCTCTAAAGAAAGATATATCACAGCATTTCCTAAATTACATCTTCTTTGACGGAAGCACTTCATATGTTTTCCTAAATTCCTAAATTACATCTTCAGACAACAATCAATCAAGGATGGATAAACGAATCACTCTTTCACTGCCTCCCTTGAACCTTGTCAGGAGGCAAGGTTGGTCTCCTGACAAAACCATCTCAGACAACAGACTGAAAAAGATGCTGATGCATGTTTTGAACTTTCAGAAAAACAGGACCAAAAACTGGTGAAAACTGAAAATTACAATAAAAAACCAGTAAAGAACACGATATTCATCGAAGACACGCTTCATATGTTATAAATTTCACACCCGACAAGAAATTATAACGGATATTCAAGTTAATAATAAACCTCCAAATGATAAAAGTGAAGAAGTAGATGTGAGCATTTACAAACAAGCTATATATAGGAGAACGTTTCATGAGCAACACAAAGCACCATCAACCTAGCAAACTAGATATCCATTGAGAATGCCACCTTAACGAATAGGTCATTTCTCGTTCTTCCTGATCAGTCGTTTGATACATCCAAAAACTAACCATGTCCTTGGTCAACTAGGTACACCATCAACCTAGCAAAATAGGAATGCACTGAGAACATCCTACCTTTGTGAGGAGCTCCTTTATGACCAGACACTTCAAAAAACTTAACCCTGTCTTGGGTCAACTAGGTACACCATCAACCTAGCAAAATAGGAATCCATTGAGAACATCACCTTGGTGAATAACTCCTTTCTGATCAGAGACTTCCAAAATACTTAAACCCTGACCAAAAAATTCAAAAGAATTTCAGGAATCGGAACTTCTACATTAAACAAGAAACCTGATACATAAACTTACAAAGCTATTCTGACAAACAAGCTATATATCAGAGACCGTTTCATGAGCAACACCAGTAAAATATAGAGAACATAAAATTTTGTTAGTCAAACATCTCAACCCATAGTATGACCTAGAAAGAACATTCAGAAACTTCATATCTTTCGAAGGATGTAAATAATTTCATTCGGTAAGACAATGCAGAGATTGCGTATTCTCACTAATATCAAATATTGGTATAACTATATATTGAGTGTGGTTTTTCATTTAAATACAAGTTGTTGGAGCCTGGGAGAGCAGATGAGTTGGATGCTTGATTTTTAACGCAAGTATATAAGGATATATTGGTGCATCTCATTGATTACATCTTCTTTGAAGGGAAGCACTTCATATGCTTCGCACTGTTTAGAGTTGGCAATTTATTTTATATATCGTGTGTTTTTTTAGTGTCTCTAATATATTAGATATCGATACAACTATATAGTGAGAGTGATTTTTCATTTAAATACAGGTTGTTGGAGCCTAGAAGAGCGGTTGAGTTGGCCGCTTGATTTTTAACCCGAGTATATAATCTCTGAAGATATTTATAAGTGCATCTCATTGATTACATCTTATTTGACGGGGAGCACTTCATATGCTTCACATTATTGGAGCTGGCAATATATTTTATATATGTCGTTCGTGTTTTTAGTGTCTCTAATATCGATATTGATACAATTATATAATGAGTGTGATTTTTCATTTAAATACAAATTGTTGGAGCCCGGAAGAGCAAATTATTTTGGCCACTTGATTTTTAACACAAGTATATAATTTCTGAAGAAAGATATGTCAGCGCATCTCACTAATTACATGTTCTTCGACAGGAAGAAATTCAAACGCTTTGCACTATTTACAATTGACACTCCATTTTATATGCAATATCGATTTTTTTTTTTTTTGGGTCTCTAATGTCATATATCAATACAACTATATAGTGTTTGCGATTTTTCATTAATCTACAAGAAAATGGAGTCTGGAAGAGCAGTTGAGTTGGTCGCTTGATTTTTAATGCAACTATATGGTTTCTGAAGAAAGATATATTCATGTATTTCCTTGATAACATCTTCTTTGACGGGAAGCACTTCATATACTCTGCACTATTTAGAATTGACGACTATTTTAGATTAATATAGTGATTTTTTTAGTGTCTCTAATATCATATATCGATACCTATATAGTAAATGTGTTTTTTCATTTAACTACAAGAAGTTGGATTCTGGAAGAGAAGTTAAGTTAGTCGCTTGATTCTTATTACAGATATATAATTTCTAAAGAAAGATATATCAATGCATTTCCTAAATTACATCTTCTTTGACGGGAAGCACTTCATATGTTTTGCACCATTTAGAGTCAGCAATTTATTTTATATTAATATCGTGTTTCTTTTAGTGTTTCTAATTTCATATATCGACACAATTATAAAACGAGTGTGATTTTTCATCACATAACTACCGCTTTCTTTTGTTTTATATACATGAACTACTTACTGATTCAAAGGTTAGTATTTCAAATGTAATTTCTTAAGGACGACTTCTTAATCTCCAACACTTTATACAATGCGTAATAGGTGAATTTTGTTTCATAAGTTAATCTACTATATAATAATTGGTGTTCTCATTATACACTGCAATTGTTAATTGGGACCCTTCTGGTACGGGCCCGTCTCACCAAATGGGGATCAATTCCCATGGTACCTGATGCGTGTCGTAGGTGCTCAAATTAAATTACTTATTTCCACACAATTAACTGGTAATATAATGTAAGTAAGGATCGTTCCCACGAAGAGCAGGGAGATTTAGTTGTCAAAAGTGTCACAATGGGGGTTTGTTTTAGAATGTAAACAAAATAAATAAAGCAATTGAAAATAATTAAGTTGCAAGCAATGGAGAGAAATATGATCGGGAATCCTTCTTCGTTACTAAACCGTCATCAAGTTATTATATTCATCCATTAATATAATTAATCACAAATTATTACCAACCGTGGAATAACAACTAGCTCAGGTGCTATCCCCTAAATCCCTTAAATCACTTGGGTACTAAGCTCTCCAATACCCGCATTCTATTCTTCGAAACCACGTAGTAGTAGCTCACTCAAGGTGTAATTTGTCCGAATGCTTTATCTTTTGTGAATTATAGATTGATCCTAGTAGTTAGACTCTTAGCTCAAGGTCCACTTTCTAGTGTTGTTTATACACACAATCACTACACACGAATCCCTCTGCAAGGTCTTGTGTTCTCTACTTTTGTATGAATCATTCAACTATTACTTATCTCCTAACTCAATACTAGCATTTGGTTGAATCAACAAATTAATTCAGTTGGCCACCTAAACAATCTATCAATCAATCATAAATATTCTAATTAGTATAAACAATCAATAATCATGTGAAGAACTTCAAAATAGATTTATATAATAACTCAAATCATGTCTAGAACTTAGAATTCATCCCCAATCACTAAGAAGTTTAGCTACTCATGGTACTAATAAAACCCATGAGTTTCATATAATAAAATAGAAAAGAAATAGTTACGGTGGTAGAAATAGCTCCAAACCCTAGCTTTTCTTCTCTTGAGTTCTCCTCTCCAAAACTTGATAAAAAGAATATATGATTTCACAAAAATATTAGAAGTTCTCTTAAATAGGTATCCAAGTTGTTGTTGTACCCGTGCGCCAAATCCCGTGTCGAATGGTTGCCAAAAACTAGCTAGAATCCCAAAAGAAGTCGCATCATATACTTGGCCGTGCATGGAGTGGCTGAAATAGCCAAGTGGGCTCATAAACGAAACTGGACAGGCCCAGCCCAAAGCACTATTAGCCTGTCAGTTTGCCAGAACTGACAAACATACATATCTTTTCTTCCATTTCCACGGCCAGAGGTATATCCGTGAAATATATTTTTCCCTGGAATTCTATTTACTCCGTTCAATAATTCACGGACCAACAAGTCACCGTGAGAATATTTTTCCCCTGATTTTGCAATTTCCTCCCGTTGAATTCTCGGACACTCACATCTCCGTGAGTTTTTTAATTCCCTGAATTTTCATTCTCTACCCAGCCATCCACGGATACTCTGGTGATCGAGAGTTTCACAATCTTCTGAGTTTTCAAGCCTAAACCAATAACTCCCCGTATACCAGGCTGTCCGTGACAACCATCTGTTTCTTCATCATTGCGAACCCCATCTCAGCTCTTTCTTTTCTCGTCATCTCTGCCTACTTCCCAGTTCTCCATCGACAGTACCCAACTCCATAATTTCCAATGGCAGCAGAACCGTTCACTCTATCCTCCATCTCGATCACCTTTAATGGCAGCAGCAACACTCGAGTCTCAACTGGTCTGGATCCCAGCTCGAGTAATCATCATCTCAACTCCAAAGCTAACAGCAAACTCCCTTGAGAGCCGAGAGCATCATCATCTTTCATTCTCATCTGCCATGAATGACAGCAATCATCACTCGAGTTTCAACTCCAAAACTCGAGCCCAAAACTTCTACAGCAACACCCTTCGAACATCATCACCAGCCGGCAGCATCTCGAGCTCCACCTTCTCTGTTTTATATCAACCCAGAGACCATCAATCACAGCCCCGAGCTCACCATAGCATCATCGTCTCTGCCAACAAACACGACTTCTATTCTTCTTTCGATAATGGCACAGCTTCAACCTCTGCATTACTACCAGCATCATAGCTCGAGCAACATTCAGATACACGAAACATTATCATCCTTTCCATCTTCTTTTGTCACTGGCAGCAACATCTCATCGAGTCCCACTCCTCCGTCGTCGTTCCTTCAACCACATCACTGTCGAGCTCCATCCCATTCCATCGTCAACATCATCACTGATCAAACTAGCATAATCGCTGCCAACTCCATCGGTAATGGCAGCAGCACTTTGATCTTCTCCATCACAGACGCGGGATGATCATCAACTCTCTTATAACAGCTCGATATCTTCCATGTTTTCCTATAGTCCAACTTCAACCATGAACAGAGCATCGACTCTTCATAAACAGGACGTACAGCAATGGCAGCAAGTCCATACAAGTCTTGTCATCGTTAAAGTCCACAAATACACTTCCTTCTCAAACTCAAGCTCACCGATATTAACAGTAGCAACTGCCATGCCCTTTTGTTTTGCAGCTAACTTCTTCTCCCTGAAACTCTCAAGCTCGTCTCTTTGCATGAGAATCACCAGCATCAATGCCATCCATCGTCATCATGATCATCACAGCCTTAAAACAGCTGTAACTACCATTAACCCATTATGATTGAATCGTGTTTTACCATCTCCACAGTGTCATCTGCAGCTCATCGTTATTGCTCAATCACCATCATTACTATTTTATGAACTTCGAGCAGCTACAAATGCAGTCCGTTCTTCTTCAATGCCTCACAGCAGCTATCTCCTCCCTGCTGCTCGAGTCCTCGACCATACTTTGCAGCTCTCGGGTTCCTCCTTCCACCCGATAATGGCAACAACCCAGTTCTTCGTCAATAGCCATTAACACCAACTGCCGTAAACAGCTCCATCATGGTCTCTCGATGATCACCATCAACAGCACAGTAATCTTCCATTCCCAGCAGTACTTCTGCACCAGCGTCACAGTCTCATCACCAATAATCCGCAGCTCTATCGTCCTTGCCTTCACTCGTCAATGGCAGTCGCCATTATTTCCCATCTTTCCTGGCTTTATTCCCTTCTTATAGCATTCACCATTTCGAGCTTGTCATCACTGCCCTCAACTCCAGCCATCTCTGTCAACTGCCAACGGCAGTAACCTCAGTTCTTCCCTGTTCTCAGCAACTATGTTAATGGGACTCTTCAACTTCCGTCATTAATCATTACCATCAATCCTAATCATTGCAAATCATTCGTGTCATCTCCCATTATTGGTTTGTCTCCCCAATCATTAGTTTGTCTCTTTCACCCATCATTGGTTTGTCTCCCCAATCATCTCCATGCTGCATGTTACGTACTTTGGTAAGGAAGAAGAAGGTGGCAGCCCGTAGTAGATTACCCAAGTGCCTTTAGTAGCTTTTGAATCTTAACAGCCCCTTACAGATTGGCTACCCCTTATAAATTCTGTGCGCACAACTTTGCTTGCTTCAAATGCCCATAAAATCTTCATACGACGTTGGAACGACTCCATTCTTTCGCCGTTGGCTTTGTATTTTCGTCCTCTTCGAGATGATAGCAAGCACTCCTAAGTTTGAACGAGTTCCACTTGGTCTTTGGTCCTTCTCCGCTTTCGGCTAACTTCTTTTATTGCACAATTAAGTGCCAATTCACTTCTTTTGGATGATTCACCTAGCAAAACACAAATAAGAGAGAACAAACGTAATATACAATAATTTGCAAGAAAATATAGCAAATACTAGCATGGATTCGACACAAAATATATGCAAAATATGCACTTAACAGTACCCGATATGTAGCACATGTTAAATACTAAAAAATATCTTGTTACACTTTTGTATTTATTGTTTAAACTATTTTACTTTTGAGATTATTTTACCTATTTATTTTAGTTTATTTATGAAATTATAAAATTGATTATTGTTTCATTAGATTGCTTGAAAACTAAACCATGTGAGATCTTTAGATAATTGGGCCGACCGAGCGAAGCGAGGGAGGACCTTTATATGGCCACTTTTTTGTAAATTGTAAGTCATCAATTCACACAAAAAGATTTGGATTTGGTGTCCCAAATTTTTTCAATCAACAATGAAATGTCAAAAGAGACCCTCCATGTTTCCAATTCTCACTAAAACCGGGCGTAAATACAACACAAAATGAAGGGTAATCGAGTAAATTTCATGGACTGAAAAAAAGGACACGGAGGTTGGAAATGTTTTAATTGTTGAGGGGCAGTTTAGTAAAATCCAAGGTAAACTGACCTCAAGGTTGCTGGATCGAATCCCGGCCACCTCTTTCTTCTTTTTTTCCTTTTTTTTTCCCCTTCAACAAACTGCCACACTTCCAATTAGGTGTTCAAGAAAATGCCACCGTTTTTTTCAGAGTTTATAAAATGCCACAACTGTTAGTGTTTCCGTCTGGACCCACCTAATTGGTCAAATGTTCGCTGACCAGGTCAAGATTCTTACACCTGTCTATAGATCGACGGCTCAAGATTGAGTTCACGAGATAACAACATGTGTCATGTGTTAATTTACTATCCCATCCTTCACTCGATGAAACCACACCCACGGCTTTCAATTAGGTTCATTTTTCATTTCGTGTTCTCTCTTTACCAGCGGAGAAGCTTAGGGTAGAGAAAACTAGGGTTCTACAGTTGAAGAAGAAGAAGAAGAAGAAGGGTTGTGAATCTGAGTAAAGAGTTCAAGATGAAGAAGAAGAAGAACGGCAAGAACAACCAGTTGTATGTTTTACTAAAACCCTAACTTCGTTATTATCAATTTCTGAAGAAACCCATCTCTTTTTTCATCTTCTTTTTCTCTTCTTTTCATTTTGTTACTTAAATCGATGTTGTTGTATGTTAGGGTTTTGAATCGAAGCATGAGTTGATGTTTGGTTTGATTGTTTTCTCGATTTTTAATTAGGGTTTAATTTTCTCTCGAAATTTTTCTCGTAATTTTTAATTAGGGTTTGATTGCTTGATGAAGTTCATAGTGAATCGAAGCATGAGTTTAAATTTGGGGTTTCGGTAAAGTTTAGGGTTTAAAATGTTGGATTTGAGATATTAGTGTTTAAATTTTGGGAATTTGTATGATTAGGGTTTAAATTGTTGGATTTCAGTGCTTAGAAATTTGGGGGTTTACTGAAGTTTATTTTATTTGTTTACTTATGATGCAGTGATGAAACATATTATCCATATAGAGACATCAGCGTGTTGGTTATGGATAATAATATAACTTTGTCCTTCCCTCACATGGATAGAGAAAAAATTGACCTCAAGGAATTTGAGCAGATGTTGCGTGTTAAATTGCGCCTTTCTGAAAATGAATTTTGTAGTTTATATTGGATGATAGAACCATGTTTGCCTGAGATTATGGATAGTAATGAGGACTTGTTTAAGTTTTGGGAGCATGCGATTCACGATGATAAAGGATTTATATGTTTACATTTGAATATATCAAATTCTGAATTTGGGAATGACAATGACTTCATTGAGGCTGCAATGGAACAACCAGTGATTGTTAATGATGAGACTCCAAAGAAGTCCCATAAGAGGATTGCTAAAAAGCCAGTTTCAAAGGAAAAGTCTGTAAGGAGATCACCAGAAAAGACTGTAAGGAGATCACCAAGGTTGGAAGCTCAGTCAAAGGTTGAAAACTCAAATGGAGTATCTAGGAAATTGTTTGTGGATCTGTTAAATGAAGTGGAATCTCAGGGTTATTCTTGCCTTAGTCAAGCCAGTGTTGTGGGTTCTAGCAGTGTACCAATTCAAGTGACTGAAAACTTTAACCATGATTACTGGGTTGATGAAGTCAACAAGACTGATGCAGTGAACAACAATGATGCAGGGGTCAGCAGTGAAGATGAGGAGGAGAATGTGGTACTAGAGAACATTACTGTGGATGAATGTCACCCCATTGAAGACCCAAATGCTCCACCAATATATGACAGTGATGAAGAGGATGATATTGATTATGAAGATATTGTCAAGACATATAAAGTTGGAGATGAAAGCACTGATTCAAGCAGTAGTGAAGAAGATAATGAAGAAGGTATGAAAGTATTAACCCTTTAATGTTTATAAATTGATGTCTATTTCCCCTTTCTTTAAATGTACTAACACTTTGATGTTGTTTGTTGATTGCGGTTGATGGTGGGAGTAATGATATTAATGATTGTCTTTGAAGAAATAGATGATAAAGATGCCAAACCAAAGTTTGATTACAAGAAATGGAAAGAAGACTTCAATATGCACAGTGATGAAGAAGAAGAACCTTTATTCCCTGTTGAAGAAGAGGTGGCTCCTGTTGGAAACTGCACCTTCACTAGTAGAGATCAGCCTGAAAGTAGCACTGCAAAGGGTAAAGCCAAGGTGAACAGATCCAGAGGTACATCATCATTTGTTGGTGAGTCATCTGCAGGACCTAGAACTCAAGGAAGACCACCAGCAGGACCTAACACTCAGGGATCTAGACAAGAAAATCAAAATGTCAGTCAGAACTTTGCTGGTATTGGATCTGTCAGCCAAAATCTCTCTGTCACAAAGGGAAAGAAAACCAAGGCTAAGAAGACTAGGAAGTAGAAGTGTGTGTGCTTTATTTTTCATTTTGTTTGTGTTAGTTTTTTTTTGGCTGCTTTAGACACTGATTTTGATGGATAATCTTACTTTATGAATGGGAATGATATTAGTTAAGAACTAATTTTCAGATTACATGTTAATTGTCTTTTCAAGTTCCTTACATATAGCATTGAGATTGAAACTTGAATAGATAACCCTATTTTTTGCAGCAATGAAAAGGTGGTCTGAAACCCATCTAAAAGCTTCACAATCTGTGCAGATCAGGTAAGCAATGTTTTTGTTGTGTTCATTTTTGCATATTCTCAGATACATTGATGATTTGCATTGTTCTTTGTAGCATTTTTGTTTATGCAGTGGGCATTCTTTGTAGCAATGGCTCTCTTCTCCACAAGCACAAAGAACAATTCTCTTTAGGTAGCTTGATCATCTTGGATTTGAGTGGATCAATGGCAGAATCAAACCATTCAAAGTAGTTGCAGGTAGGATTTGAACACTTCAAGAACATTTCTCCATCTGTTTCTCTTGTATTTGATCTTAGTAGTTGTCTTATACCATTACAAGGTATATGCTTGCATCTAGAATACATCCAGGGACAAACCTTGGACTCATGACTTCCTTGTTCACATGTTGAACATAGATCTAGGGTAGTTTGTCGTCTAACTTTGTCAGCTTGGTGCTCTTGCTACTACTATCGCAAATCGTTACTACTTGAAGAGTTTATCACTCTTTTGCTCATTTTTATGTGTGATTGAAAAGCTAGTGTGATGAACTTCAAAGAAATTGAGTAAAGAAGAGTTTGGGTTCTTCACTACTATATATACACCACAAAAAATGATGAATATGACCGTTATATGACCGTTATAATGAGTAGCAAAATATGGATCGTTGATTTTTTTCTCTTAGATTCGTTCCACGTGTATTCCGATGATTATCAAATGTTGCACGTTTTTTCACGTGCGCCAGAGTCGCGAGTTAACTCGGTGCTCAATCATCGCTAACTTCGTTCCGATTAAGCGATTCGGGGGCTTCAACGTCATTTTAAGTCTGCTGATTTAATTCCACGTAAGCACTAACGGATACTAACGCCGGTTAATCGTTTTCTCAAAAACGTGACGGAAAAAAGTCAAAAGTGTGGCATTTTATAAACTCTGAAAAAAACGGTGGCATTTTCTTGAACACCTAATTGGAAGTGTGGCACTTTATTAAAAACCCCTTATTTTTTCTGAAACAACACTCTCAAACACCAATATCATGTTAAAACATCCGATTAACCATATCACCATCACTTCCATCAGCGAAATTTATTCTATCAAGCACCACCACCATGGTTCCAGCGAGATTTGTTCTCATGACCACCACCTCCATCAGTGAACGGTAAGTTTCAAATTTTGAATTCCAAAACCCTAATTCCCAATCTATCTGACATCTTCAGTTGATTCCTCTTTCAATTTATTCTTCAGAAGGAGAGAAAGATTCAATTGATGAATTTATGGTACTGATTTATCACCAGGTTAGATTCTTCTTCTTTTTATACTGATTCTGTATGTTTGAAATATTAGCTTAAATGCCTACTATTTTTCAGCTTAATGTTCATGTTTGAAAGGTAAAAAATTAGCCTTTGATGTCAGAACATCAATTATTTGTTTCCAGACTGATTAATCTGAGTAATTTTAGACTTGAAAGTGAGAAATCAAGTGGTTCCATGGAGAACTTGGTTAAGGCTTATCTTGGTTTCGATGGTGTGAAATTAGATGTTCTTACTGGTAGGAGTAATTGGAACCTAGGAATCTAAGTATCGATCAATTTCAGTATGCTACTGTAGATGTTCATGTTTCATTTCAAATTTGTAAGAAAATTCAAGCATGGAAGATTAAAAAAAAATGTGTACTCTCTTAGGTGAAAAAAATGTGAAACTTTCTTCTGAGCTTTGAGCTTCATCTGAAACATACTAAATGTGTACTCTCTTAGGTGTATGTTAAGATCTAAATGTTGTGGAACGAGAAGAGAATTTTATTATCAAGGAATCCAAGTGTTTTTTCCCTGGTTTTGGTTTTATCAAGGGATTTTTGCTGATTTAAATGATGCTTACAAAATTAGTGATAATGCACACATTTGCTTGGCCAATGACATCCCACTACTAAAGGCGCCAAGAGTTTTCTTTCAGGTCAGATCTTTATGCAACGAATATCATGGTAGCTTGCTGCTGGGTTCTCACGAATTGCCTTTGCTTTGCACAACCGCAATGGCCTGGCGCACCTGTACCTAGTTTTGGGCCAATGTTCTGGCATTTGGAGACGAACTTGTTGATTGATGTTATGACTGCTGGAACTTGTGTTCCAGTTTAAAATCTAAACAATAGGTCAACCCTTAACTCTTTTTTTTCTTTCTTTCTGGAAATAGTGGTTAGATTCTCATCAAACCATTTTTGATAAAATTTTATAAAGAGCATACATATGGCAGATGAACATCAAATTGGCCCATAAAAGTGATGAAGATATAAAATTTTATAAACCATTTTTTTTCTCCTCTTTTCGCACTGAAATCAGTTTTGTGTCTGATCATATTTATTTCTTTTAATTGCAGGCACTCTCTTCAGTTTGTTTACGGATCACTGCCAGCACATGGAGGCATATTTACCTGGATGATGCTGATGCCTATTTCGTACCGGGACCAGTGGCATCTCGATGCTGCGGATTGCTGGGATATTCATTGTTTTCATCTCCATTCTCCAGTTCTGATGGTTTTTCCTCATGGAAATAATTTGAATTCATTTCTTTTCCAGGCTTGTTTATCTATTCCCCCTTTGTTTTTTTTTCCCGACAAATTGTACGTGTTCTGATCATCTCTTGTTGTTGTTTCTGTTTCAGCATAGAGCTCCTACACTGGGATCCGCTCCACAAAGAATATGGTATAAGTCTATACCTAAAGATAGGACAGTAATTTGGATGATAGATTCTCGCGATGGAATCAGATTTTTGTCTGATTAAAACTAAATGAAGTCATATTTATTTCTTTTAATTGTAGGCACTCTCTTCTGTTTGTTTACGGATCACTGCTAGCACATGGAGGCATATTTAACCGGGATGACGTTGATGCCAATTTTGATGCAAAAACGTAGTGGTGTCGTTTCTTCAGGTTCTTCGGTCGGCCCTCCCACCGTGGCAACGGTTGTACTAGTAACATTATTACATATTTGATAATTAGAAATTTCTAATTACATAGTTTTAATTATTTGTTGTTAATCTGTTGGAATCGTAATTCTATCGTAGCTTATTAGGATTTTCATTGGGACGGGTGCGGGCGAAGCCCTCCGATTGACATGGACGAAAAAGGGTAAAATATTCCAAATAATCCCGGTGCGTAGCACGGGTTTCAAACTAGTTTATTTAAAGAAAATATATTTATTAAGACATTTATAATGAGAGATTATAAAATATTTATTATGTGAAGTTAATGACACAATAAAGATATAAAAAACTAAAACCAATGATAGATCTTTTCCCTAAATAAATCTCAGCCGCTCTTTATCTTGGACCTAATGATATTTCCTACTTAACAAATACTCCCTCCGTACCACATATATAGGCGAAGGGACCAAATCTCTTAGATTAATTTTTTTTTTTTTTTGATGTCATAAATATCCATGGCTTTTCCTGTTTTCCCCTTATTATATTCCCTATGTTAGAAACATAAACTTAAATGTGAGGATAACCAAGCAACATAAATAGGGGTAAAATGGATAAAAACCATCTTAAAATTGTCACTCCGCCTATCTAATGGTATAAAGAAAATGTCATATTCCGCCTACATAATAGATACGAAGGGAGTAAGATAACAGAGATGATACACACCGTGAATTAAGTCCCGAGAATGCACGGAGTCTCGCAGCCCTTGGAGCCCCACCGAAGGAAAATAGGGGGTGGGGTTTGGGTTTGCCTCACTTGGTGCACATTGCGGTGCACTTTCCATGGTGAGTGTATAATTTTTGGTAAGATAATGGTTGTCTTCCCGTATTTGCCACATGTAAAACTGACCACAAGACCAATGGAGAATTTCTTAATGCTTTCGAATCTTAGTAACTGCCGTTGTCTTTTTCTTTTCATAACGTGTCATCCGCACATTGCTCCCACGAGAGTAGAGAGAGAAAAAGTGAGAGACAAGTAACCACAAGTCCACAAACTTTTTTCGTATAAAAACAAAAAAAAAAACACAAACTTTATTCGTGGCTGTGAAGAAATCCTCAGAAAATGGGACCCACACTAATGCCCTTAAAAATTGTATGACCGCATTCCCACCACAAAACCCAGCTCACAGAATCTTTATCCACAAGTATAGGGGCGCGTTTATACTTTGATACTCCCACTCCCAGGATAACAAGCGCCATTCATCGCATCTGGGAATTTCCGTTTCAACCAACTTTCAACGCCAAGCGCGTGGTAGATAGCGTAGGACCAAGTGCCCGGTACCTAGACCACGTAACACAGCTGTCTTTACCTACTTGACACGTGTTGGTAAATAGTGTGGCCCCCTGTTTGTACCTGTGAGGGCATAATAGTCCAATTAGAAAATGAACGGCCAGTAGAATGCTTGGAAACTTTAGCTCCACGAGTGTGCAAGGATAAAATCGCATTTATTTGCGAGGAAGAGTAGGTGCGTTGTTTCCTTGGTCAGCTGCTGGTCTATATAAGGACGCCTCTGATCAAGGAAAAAATAAAAAAAAGAGAAGAGGTTTCATCGTTCATTAGCTCTCTGCAATCAAGTATTGAAATTCAAATCAGAGGTTTCTAATCTGTTCTCTTTGTGTTGTTCAAAGTTCGATAGCATCTTACCAAAGGTCTTCGTTTTGATCAGAAATCTTTTTAGCGTTGTAAGTTAATTCTATTCATATGCTTTTCTTTTTGATTTTGATTATTTTGGATAAGATTATGATGATTTAGGTTTGAAAAAACGATACAATCATGTTGATTATGGTCGATCGATGAGATTTATATATTTTATTTACATATGATCAGATTTTTAGGATCAGAAACCCCTGATTATTATTCTTATTATTATGATTGAGGAGATGGTTTCCTATAAAATCCATGATTCAATCTAGTTATTTTTTTTTTTTTTTCTTTTTTTGATCTCAGTAGAATTGTATAAAAATTAATAAACCGTTTTGTTAAATCTGAAACCCTTTATTTGATTTATTATCCCCTCCTATGATTGAACATAGGGTTTTGTTTTTGTCTTAGATTTGTATATAGAATCGTTTGGTAGATAGTTCACCTTTGATTGATTATACCCTTCGTTTTGTTCCTGCTGTTGTGTTTTATTCTCGAATATGAGGTGGTTCTGAATTTTGTTTTGACATTTTCTTTTTCAGGAAAAAGGCTGAATGATATTACCCAACTAATGGAGGCTAAAGGTGGTGAAGATTCTAGTAGTAAATCCTTAGTTTATGAAGCTCCTCTCGGTTACAGTATCGAAGACATCCGACCAGCTGGTGGAATCAAGAAATTCAAGTCTGCTGCTTACTGCAACGTAAGTTTAAAATTCATATGTTATACTTATGTCTGCTTATGGATAATTTGGTTTTACTTATTTTGGCAATGAAATTGAGAAGCTAACTTTGTTTTTGACTATGTTCTTATTGTGCAGTGCTCCAGGAAACCATCCTGATATCATTTAAGCCGTCTTTTGACCACTTTCAGTGGAAATTTCTTTAGGTGTTCAGTTTCCTTCATTGTTTTTTAATACTCTTTCCCAACCTCAACCCAAATTTTCACCTCATTTGTTAACAACCTACTTCTTTTTAAGAAATGGCCTCACCAACCTCTGCAATCGGTTTTGAAGGTTTTGAGAAAAGACTCGAAATCTCATTCTTTGAGCCTGGGGTATTTGCTGACCCAGCAGGCAATGGCCTTAGGGCTCTAACGAAATCTCAACTGGACGAGATACTAGAACCAGCTGAGTGCACTATTGTAGGGTCCATGTCCAATGCTCATCTTGACTCCTACATACTCTCTGAGTCTAGCTTCTTTGTCTACCCATACAAGATGATCATCAAAACTTGTGGAACCACCAAGTTATTGCTTTCAATCCCACCTATCCTTGAGTTAGCAAAAACTCTATCCCTCACTGTAAAAGCTGTGAATTACACTCGTGGCAACTTCATTTTCCCAGGTGCTCAAACTTTCCCACACCGCAGCTTCTCAGAGGAAGTTTCAGTTCTAGACAGCCAGTTTATTAAGCTTGGTCTGCAAAGCAGCGCATATGTGATGGGTGATAATGAAGCACAAAACTGGCATGTGTACTCTGCTTACGCTGAAGCAACTGGTGATCAGACTAACCCCAATTTCACTCTTGAGATGTGTATGACTGGTCTAAACAAGGAGTGTGCATCCGTGTTCTACAAAACTGAATCAAGCACAGCTAATGAGATGACTGAAGCCTCTGGCATAAGGAAGATTCTTCCAGATTCTAACATAAATGACTTTGAGTTTGACCCATGCGGCTACTCGATGAATGGTATTGAAGGACCTGCTATTTCTACTATTCATGTTACACCAGAGGATGGTTTCAGTTATGCAAGCTTTGAAGCAGCAGGGTATGATCTGAAGAATGCTGTTGATCTGGAACAGCTTGTAAGGAGGGTTCTGTCTTGCTTTGAGCCAAATGAATTCTCTGTTGCTGTGCACGCTGATATTGGTAATAATGTTCCTGGATTGGATTGCTGTCTTGATATTAAAGGATATAGTTGTGGGGACAGGAGTCTACAAGAATTGGAGGATGGTGGATCTGTCATTTACCAGAGCTTTGTGAAGGTTGGCAGCTGTGGATCTCCCAGGTCTATTTTGAAGACCTGCTGGAAATCTGAAGATGAAGGCGATTCCGAGTAGGGAGTGTCATGAGTGCCATATTGGTTCTTGATATGTTATCAATTTGTTTCTTTGGAGTTTGTTTGTCAGTTCTGTTGGAGTAAGCAGTAACACCAGAGTCATCTGCTAGGCCTTGTTGGTTGGTCTTTCAAACTTGAATGCTGTTTTATTACAATAATAATACAATTATGTTTTCGAGTCCTGCTATCACACCCGCGTCCTTGTGATAACATGAATGAACTCGCGGTTATGAACCGTCGGATTTTGATAGATTAGATCTCACTATATTTACTACTCCCTCCGTTCCACTTTACTTGATGTTTTAGGGTTTATTTTTTGTTCCAAAATAGATGAGAGTTTTAATATTTTCTCCAAATTCTCTCTGATTTACCCTTGCTTTGGAATCACACCGGTGCATAAATTCTCATCGTAATCAACACATAAACAATTAGTCCAATTATTTAATATTTCCCATGGAGGATATATACGCTAATCTATAAACATTTGGTACATCCCAAGTAAATTACAATGTGATTGATAATTTTCCCTAGAATCTAGAAACTAAAAACAAGTTCATTTACTTTTTTAAAAAGGTATTAATATGGGTAGAACTGGAAAAATTTAACTCTCTCTGATGTTTCTTAATCTACGTGAAAAACTCTAAAACGTCAAGTAAAATGGAACGGAGGGAGTATTTAATACTAGCTTGAAACCCGTGCTACGCACCGGGTACGATAGGAATCGTCACCCATTTTTTTTTTTTTGATCGGTAAAGAATTTGATGTTAGCGAGTTTCGAACTCAGGTCACTGGTATCATCACCCAATAACTTTACTACGATAGGAATCCTCACCCATTTGGTGAGGCGGGGCTTCGCCCCGCACCCGTCCTAAAAGGAATACCAATTAACAGTTGCAATGTATAATGAAATCTACATTTATTATTTAGTAGTCTAACAATTGGAACCAGATTTACTAATTATATATTTTTAAAATGTTGGAGATTAAGAAATCATCTTAAAAAAATATACTTTGTAATCAATTAGTATATCATGATATTGGCAACATCTACGATCTAGATGATTGGAAAATTTGCATTTGAAGTCTGCCATTCAAAGTAGCACTTCAACTACGCTTAGTCTTGCTAAATTTTAGAATGTCCATATAACATCTCTTCGTTAATCAATTTTTTCAACTTAAAGTAAATAAACAAAGTCATAACAATATTCTACCTCAAAACACCAGTACCAATGACATCTAGTTGGGCCCAATGTAGTTAATATCGGTTTATATCGGCCAGGAAGGATACACTGGTATGACTTTATATCGGGGATATTATCGTTCCAGATTTAGAGACTATAATTTTATAGCTGCCATCAAATGATAAATAAACAAGTTCAAACTAGAAACATGAGAGTAACTTCAACAACTTTAAAGTTTACTGCCTAAAATGGTAATTAAACAAGTTCAACTTCAAACTAGAAAGAAGAGAGCAACTTCAACAACTTTAAAGTTTACTACTTAAAATGGTAATTAAACAAAGATATTACAACCTTATTCAAAATCATACGAGTCATTATAGATATCATCTTCAGTAACTCCATCATCTCCATCAAGTAGTCCATAATTAGTGTCTAACATCAATTGATCAGTATCATATCCATCAATCTCAGAGTCCGTTGGGAAAGTAGACTTACTTCGAGAGTTAGATGCACCTCTACTACCAAAGTAAAAAAATGAGAGTAATTATCACAAGATTCAAAACCCTAACCTTTTGTTGGCCAATAATCTCTGAAATTCAGATCAAGAAGATCAATAACCAAAAATTCCTTCCTTATATTGGATTCTCACTCATGATATTGAGAAAAAAGAACATTATTTGTTGAATTTTCACGATCTGTTTCTTCCACTTAAGCTCTCTTCTCCTTTCAATTCTGTTTTTCGGCTAAAGTGAAAATGAGTTTTAGGGATTTATCGAATACCCGTCTTTGAAAACCAAAAATACCCTTAATCTTAACAGAAAAGGACTACTTTAACAAATACCGGTTTTTCGTCGAAATGTCGTACCGGCTCGTATCGGCCGATATTATCGTAGGAATACCGTATCGCCGATATTGTGGTTATCGTATCCTCTGGTACCGATATCCGAAATTTCCCCGATATATCGGCCGTATCGGCCGATATTGACTACATTGGTTGGGTCGCATCTCGTTTTTACTTCACTTGCTATATACTCCCTACTTTTCTTAGGTACAATATCATATACTTGCATTAAAAATCCAGCGGCCAACTCATCCTCCAGCTCCAACTCCCTGTAGTTAGATGAAAAATTGCACTCGCCATATCGTTGTATCAGTACCTGTTATTACAGACAAAAAAAAAAATGATTTTAATATAAAATAGATTTCCAACCCTAGATACTGAAAATCATATGAAGTGCATCCCGTCGAAGATGGTATAATCAATAATGTAATATTATATCTTTCTTCAGAATTTATATACTCTTGTTAAGAATCAAGTGCTAACTTAAGTGCTCCTCGACGATCCAACTCCCTGTTCTTAAATGATAAAATATGATATTAATATAAAATAGATTGTCAACTTCAAATAGTGCAAAGCATATGAAGTGCTTCCCGTCAAAGAAGATGTAATCAAGAAAATGGACTGATATATCTTTTTTTCTTTTCAGAAATCGGATATATACTTGCATTAAGAATAAAGCGATCAATTCAATTGATCTTCCAAGCTCCAACTCCTGTAGTTGAATGAAAAAAATACGATATTAATATAAAATAGATTATCAACTTAAAATAGTTCCATTACATGAGTGTTCATATATTTTTTTGTGTCTCAACCTTCACAGCCTGCCTGCCTGTATCAGTTTGCAGTGGTGTGTTAAATATAATGTAGTCAGTCAAGGTCATTCATATTGACCTTGACTTAATTTGTCCAGTCTGTCTTTTACAGCCGACTGTTGGTGATTCGTCACTCTTTCTCCGTATTAAAGATTGTCAAAACTCTTTCTGTAAAAAAAATCAAGAACCGTTACTTGAATATCATTTATAGTTTCTATACCATTTTCTCAAATTTGTCAAAACGATTAAACTAGGAAATCTTGATCTACTCCGAGTAGTTTATAAAACTTTACTTATTTGCAGCAAAGGGAAAAAAAAACAACAAAAAAGCAAAAAACTTCACTCATTATTGCTTTACTAGTTACCATTCACATCATTCCCATTGTTAATAACTAAGGCCAGAGGGGTACCATCAAAATTCTTATGACCGAAAGACCGGTTGTAAAGCAGGTATTAGGCTTAGTTTGGTATTGTCGACTTTTTTTGTAAAAGCGTTTTTCTCACAGACTATTCTTTGTCTTTGTCTTTGTGAGAAAAAAGCGATTTGACGTTTGGTAAAATATTAACTAAAGTTAAAGCCGATTAAAAAAGAAGTCAAAGTGTGTTTGGTAAAATATCAAATTCAACTCATTTGTTATTATAGCAAATGACAAAAAAAATATCTTTGAAAATAGTTTTATTCGATTTTATTGGGTTTTAAAATAATTAATTTTTTTTACTATTCAATATAAATATTAATTTACTAATTGTTACTATCATTATGATTGTTAAAAAATTATTTTACTTAACACTTTTTAAGATATATATATATATATATATATATAATTTTCAAACAAAAAATCAAACTAAATTAATTAAATTATTATTTAATATTTTTTTTTATTTTTATTATTGAAAAATGAAATGAAATAGTTTGAAAATAAAAAATAATAATATTTAAAGACTAAAATATAAAAAATAAAAAACTGACTGTATATAAGTTTAAGGGTAACTTTTGTCATTTATAAAATAAAGTAGGGATAAAAAAGATAAATCAAGCATTAAATTTAGGTGGGACCAAAGCTTATGCTTTTGTAGCTTTTAAAAGCTCATCCTCCTCAGCTTTTGAAAATCAAGGAATTTGGGAAGTGCTTTGGGTAAAAAGCACTTTGATTTTTTTTTTACCAAATACCAATTTCAAAAATTATTGACATATATAGGTTTTGAAAGTGCTTTTGGAAAAATAAAAGCATTACCAAACTCAACCTTAGTACTTCACCTCATTTATAAGAACATGATGACATTTTTATTTGAATTGTTAATAGCATAACATCTTACAAAGTCGATTAACGAACAGGGACGGACCTGTAAAAGGGCTAACCTGGACTCTTGAGTTGTTAATTCGGGTAGCCCTCTGGTCCATCAAGGTAAAAAAATCAAAATGAATTTTTTTTGGGCATGGCTACAGCCTTTAGTCCAGGTCAATAAGAATTTCAATGGACTCTTGGGTCCGTCCTTGGTACAAGGCAACAATTTGAATTCTCCCTCTTTTTCTTACCACTTTTACTTTCTGTACTTAATAACTTTTCATACCCGATATAGGACGAAAAATCTAAAAAGAATTTACAACCAAAGACCCCAATTATCTGGGAAAATAGAACAATGTGATTACAAATGCAATAACTAAAGGACAATGACAACCAAATCACCAAGAACTGAATCAGCGTTGATAAAATGAGATCAAGGCTTTCATTTTTTTTCTCTAGGGTAGTTCAACCGAAATGATTTAGGACAACACCCTTTAGAAATTTGATTACTCAAGGTGGTTTCTAATTGTAATTAGTTTGTAATTTCTCGCATTACGGGAACTTGGAGTTTATTTTTCTTGATTTATACAAATTTTAACTTTTCTCCTCGAGAAAAAAGAAAATTGCAATGATAATCCGATAATCCCTTGTAAGCTTCACCTTCATAAGTCCAGCAAATGACCAATTTTTCCTTTGAATTATGTCTCTGGTAATCTCATAAGTTTTCCACCAAAATATCTTGAATTCATTTTTGCAACAAGCTCAAAAAGACATGGCTGCTAAATGGGGGTTTCAATTTTTCAGGGAGGGTACCGCACCATTTATTAGAGACGCATTGTTTTATGAGAAAATTGGTCATTTGTCCAAAAAAATTTAAAACACGGTTCAAATGGACGAGTAAAAAAAATTACGGGTGAAATAGCAAAAAAAAAAATAGCAAGGATGAAACTGGATTCATCCCTAACTTATACTTAAAAAAAAGCAAGGATGAAACCGGGATGCATCTGTGTAAAATAAAAATAAGAAAAAATATTTGAAAATGGACAAGATGAAACTGGTTACATCCTCACTATTTTTAAATTTTTGTCCATTTAAACAGTATCTTTTAATTTGGCTATTTAAACAGTATCAAAACCTAAGTGTCTTTTTCACCCAGAAATTGTTGATTTTGGTCTTTTTGACCAATTTTGTGTTGTTTTATATGAATTTCGGTGCACCTCCAAGCGAAATAGTATCTCTATTAAGAAAGTTTCCCAAAAATTACATGATAACAAAGTTTCCACACCTTTTTTTTTCTCCGCGGCATCTTTGCAAGTGGAAACACGATGTCTCAAAATGATGTAACAGAGAACGGAATTGGTCTTGCATTAAAGTATATTGTTTTCAATATCACAACAATATAAATGAAATAGATAAATTATCACAACATGAAAAATTAAATGTATATAAATTCCAACTCAGTTTCATTTGTCAACTGGAAAATACTAATAATATTTAGTCTTTGCAAAATGAAATAGATATATTATCAGAACATGAAAAATTAAATGTATACATCTCAACTAGCATGAGTTAAATTAATGTTTATACCTATGACTTGGTCTTAAAAAAGGTGTGATAATACGAATTAGTCTTTTAACTCTTATTCGAAAATAGACATTTCGTCTCTAGCTTTTCAGTGTACATCTGTAAGGTGATAGCTGAAGAATTTGTCGTTTTTTTTCTTCTTATTTTTGTATTTAATCTTCTTATTCGCACACGGTATATCCTACTAGTTCGTCGGACGCGTTCTTTCATTGTTAAATAATAATCAAATACCACTAATCAAGAGTACTCTGTCTACAAATCCTGCTTATAAATACCGAATGAAGATACATCTAATTTCATTACCAAGCAAAACAACTTCAATTTACTTCGCAAAATAATTTCTGCTCATATCCATTTACTTCTACTGAAATGGCGACAAAATCCTCAACCTTAGCTTCATTTTTGATGGTTCTTGTTTTTGCATGCCTGATTGCCGACTATGCAAATGCGAGCTCACTCAAAGTCTGGAGGGGGCCCGGTTGCAACGGACATAGTGCAGTTATACACGGTTGTGGGTGCTTCAATATTCCCCATGGCCTTTTTGGGGGTTATCGTTTTACTTTCACCGGACAACCAGCTAAGGTTTACAGTCACCGTCACTGCCAAGGACATGTTCTAAACCGTTTTCACCAAGACATCCGCAAATGCCAGCCGTTCGGATTCAGAAGTATCAGGATTTTGTGTCATTGATTGATGTATCGATCGATCGATCAATATATGTAAAGAGTGCCCTGGACTATGTCTTCGTTCATACCTCAATATGTACGAGAAATTAGTACTCAACGTTGTCATTTATGTTTTCGCGTGGTTTGACTCCTTTCATGTGTGTACTTTGATGTGCTTAGTACTGAAATAATTGTCAGGCAGATATTCTTTCTTTTGTACGGCTCTAGCTACTATAAATTGCTGGCTTTTAATATTGGATACTATACTAATACTAATATGAAATTTGATTTTTTGTGTTTGATCTCGGTTTAAATCACTTTTTATGAAGAAAAAAAAGATTTATTTTACTAGTGATAAGTAAAGTTTTCACTTCCAAAAGAGATGATTTTTTGCTCTAAAGTATTGAGGAAGGTTCCGAACCTTAGGTTCGGGTAGTAAAAAAAAAAAAGTGAAGCTCGAGAGAAAGAGAGCGCGTTAATCATCTTACTAGCGCTTTCTTAATTTTATGAATCACAAAATTGGTTATGCTTTAGGCTTAGTCCTATGGGAGAGATATTTAGCTGCTAGATTGGCCATCCACGTCAGATTGAGCAACTTCCTAAGTCCTATGGGATGGTCGTCTAAGAAATGTAAACGCCTAACCATTCGAACTTTAAACGCCTAACCGTTCGGCGTTTCTCTCTTTTCTTTTCCTCTCTCTCTCCATCTTTTTCATTTCTCTCTCCACAATTTTATTTTTTTAAAACAATTTTTTTATCTCTCTCTCTACCTTTTCCTCTCTCTCCCCCACTTTTCTCTCTCTCTCTCTACCTTTTCCTCTCTCTTCATCTACTCACGTTTTTTTCTTTTTTTCCATCAACGCCGAATGGTTCGGCGTTTGTGTAACTTTTTGAGCGCTCAGATCTTGTTCGGCGCTTCAAATTCGTTGATAGTGAAACTGCGAGCAAATGCTAGGAGAGAGAAATAGCCAGATTGAGTGTTAACTTTTTTCTCACAATTATTTCATGATTTGCAACACTTTTTGGCCAATCTAGCACTCCAAACTCTCCCATAGGACTTAGCCTTACAATATCGACAAAGTCCAGTGGTGAAAAAAGTGAAGCCTGTGAGTTTTCCAAATCAATGAGAGATTTAAATTCTCCTGATGTTCATCTTGGTCAACTTTGGTCAAGGATCGGCCCTCATGGAATCAAATGTGGTTAAAATGAAATTAGTAAAGACAAGTTTTTCTTTACTTTCAAATTCATACCTAAAATCAATAATTACAATGCACAACTTGGATAAGGTGTAAGGCTAGAAGAAAATGTGGCGGATCTACATCCATCCATTTGCCAAAGAAGCAGACACAAGAGGTTAGTCATGCTACAACTGAAAAATACTTGTTCAATATCTAGTTTATGCATTTCTTATAATTCACTTGATTCTAATTAGGATATGCAATATTTATCAACAAAATCTCAGCAGTGATCAATAAAACTTTCTAATTTTGTCGTCTCATAACCTCGTGCTGCCACAATAATTCACATGGAAATTGCGGTGAAGAAGCACCTCTTTCCTGCACCGTTAAGGTTAGCCACGAAACCTGACCTTCTTTCTAAAACTCTACATGTAATTGATTAATATGATATAATAACTATTTCAGTTGACAAGAAAAGATCAAGATTAACTCATTCAAATTTAGGATTTCTTATCACCAGCTTGAAGAGAATTCAGTTATAAAGACAATGCAAAAAGAATGAGGTCATTCCGAGTTCGGACGAAGAAGTTATGGGCAAAATAAGTTTATCGAATACCGAAGACAAAAGGGTACGCTTAATGGTACGTGTGCCATGAAAACTTCGAATTTCGTGGACTAGGGGTATGCATACTGGTATGGATACCAAAAATGTCCTAGACATTTTTCTAAAAAGATGGTATGCATACTCGTATGTGTACATGAAGGCTAAAATTCACAAACTATCTTTTAGGTCTTTCTTTCGTAGTTTAGGGTCGGGTTCTTGAACCGACTTAGATACTTGAATGACAAGCAATGTAAACCTAATAGGTATTAGGCCATGTAAAAAGGGGATATCAATAGAGCACGAAATTGTAAGTCTATGAGAGGAGAAACAACACACGGAGCAAAAGCTAGAGTTTCAGAGCGGTTCTTCTTTCGTAACGTTATCTCTTTACTTTTATTATATGTATACCATGGATGTTTCTACATCCATGAGTAGATAAACACCTATTGATTGATAGTGTATTCTAAGTTGTAAACAAGATTTGAGTTATTATATTAATATACTTTGAAGTTCTTCATATGAGTATATATTGCTTGTTTATACTATAACGAATATTTATGATTGATTGATAGATTGTTTAGGTGGCCAACTAAATTGATTTATTGATTTAATCTATTGCTACTATTGAGTTAGGAGATAAGTAATCGTCGAATAACTTGTAAACAAGTAGAGAACACGAGACCTTGCAGAGGGATTCTGCGGAGCGATTGTGTGTATAAACAACACTAAAATGTAGAACTTGATCTAAGAGTCTAACTTGTAGGATCAACCTATAAATTTCGCAAAAAATAAAGCATTCGACCAAATTACACCTTGAGTGATCTACTACTAGGTGGTTTGGACGAATAGAATCTGGTAGTCGAGAACTTTATCCATTGATATAAGGAATTTAGGGGATAACACTGATCTAGATGTTATTCAACGGTTAGTGATTATGATTAACGACAAGTTAAAAAGTATAATAACTCATTGACAGTTTAGTAACAAAGAAGGATTCCTCGATCATCTCTCTCTCTATTGATTACAACTTAAATTTATTTGCTTTGTTTATTTTATTTAATTTAAAATCTACAACAAGCCCCCTTTGTGACACTTTGACAACTAAAACTCACTGCTCTTCGCAGGAACGATCCTTGATTCCATTATATTACCAGTTAATTGTGTGGAAATAAGATTATTAATTTGATTGCACTTACGACAGCCATCAGGGTTTGAATTTGCTAGGAAGAGTACTAAACCATTGATTGGAGATGCTTATTTCGATACACCTCTGACATAGAAACCTATTATAGGGGCGGTTGAATCCATTAGAGGGGCTTCACCATGATCCTAATTAATTTCTAGTTATGGGATGGTCTTTCATCAGTTAAACAAAAAAAAAAAAAAAAAAAAAAAAAAAACTCTTTACTTCTAATCATCAACAACAACCAAAAACCAATCATCATCAACAACAATTCAAAATTAACCCAAAATCAATCATCATCAACAACTATTCAAAATCATCATGATCAATAACTCTTCCATCAATCAAACCTAAAAAAAACAAAAACAAACCTAATTATCTAATTCTAATCAACGACCCAAAATCAATTTATTGCAAATGAGATCTAAGTATGTTATTCTTTCCTCAATCAAGTTCGAAAAAAACGATTTTAGAACCAGTTACGGTTGGCTTTTTGGTTTTCAGAAGCCATCCGTAACTCGTTACAATTGGATTTAGTGAGTTACGGTTGGTTCCAACAAACCAAAAATATGAGTTATGGTTGAATTTAATGAGTTACGGTTGGTTTCGAAAAACCAAAAACATGAGTTACGGTTGGATGTAATGAGTTACGGTTGGCTTTAGTGTGTTAGGGTTGGCTTCGAAAAACATAAAAAAAAAACAACCGTAACTTTTTACGGATTAGATAAGGGGCTTTTGAAATTACTAACTAGTACTAACCCTATTTTGTCTTATTATAACAGCCGCTTTAATGGATTCAACAAACCCTATAACAAATTTCCAGTCATAACCCTCGATTTTTAAACCATTTAGTTACTTGTTAGCCCTTAAAAGATTGTTGTATGTATTATTAACTGGTTGGTGGCCCATGAAATTCGGTTGTGTTTACTCATAATGGGGTCAGTAAAATAAATAAATAATTGGGTTGTTGTGCTATTCTTTGTAAAGTTTCGTGACTCTCTTTGATATGGTTACTCATAATTGTTTTAGACTTAATTTTTGGAACTCTTTTACTTAATAGTGAAATTGATGGTTTAAGAATGAACTTGCAAATCCAAGGCTCTGACCTTGTGTTGATTTTTCCTTACAGGTAATAGAGTAAACAGAATTATTTCCTTACTTTCAAATTCTAACCCAAGATCAATAATTACAATTCTCAACTTGGATAATATATATAGTGGATCTACATCCATTTGTTTGCCAATAAGCAGACATAAGAGGCTACTTATGCAACAAGTGAGAAATACTTGTTCTTTATCTAATGTTTATTCTTCTTATAATTCACTTGGTTATAATTAGGATATGTAGTATTTATCTAAACAAACCTACCAGGATCAAAATTTTTAATTTCGTCGCCTCCTAACCTCATTCTTCTACGATAATTCACATGGAACTTGGGGTGAAAAAGCATCTCTACCCTACACCCTTAAGGTTAGCCATGGAGCAACCCTGACCTTATTTGTAACACTACCTGCAATTGATTAATAAGACATAGTAAATACTTTAGTTGAAAAGCCAACAGCTGCCCTGCTAAGATTAAAAAGATGAGGATCGTACAAGGAATATAATCATTACTGTTTCTGCCAGTATTTTGCCATTTTTCAGCCCTGAAATAACAAAGATCAATTCTCCGATGATTTTTGCAGTTGCATATCCTCTAGCTTCCTTTATTTCATCACGAACTATCCATGAGTTCTTACGAGGATCATATTCCTCAACGCTTTAAACCATGTTTTCTTCGTTATAGCCTCTCGGATGAGGTTAGATAAATGAATAAACAATGACAATTGATTTACCAACTTACAAACGTAAAAAATCCACTCATAATTTCTCATTCATAGCAACTAATTAAGGATTAACACTCTCTTTGAATGTTCATATATATTTGGAATGTTGGACCAAGAAACGATTCTCTCTAATCAAATCGTTCAACGGAACGATTATATACAATAGTGTTCGTAAAACAAATATCATAAAATCCACAACAATCTCTAGTAACTGTTATTTACCCATAGTGATGTGTCATACATATATAGGCTACCCATGTAACATGCACTTCAGTTACCAATGCCGCAACAACATATTTTTTCTATCTTAAGGATATTAACTTTATGGTGCGAGTACTGCATAGTAAGGTATTTCACAATGGAATCACTGCGTCATCCATTTAGGTATACAATATAAGATAATAATTAACTATGAGGTGATATTTTTATATATTTTGATACAACAATATAGGACAAAAACAAGGACAAAGTTCTATTGAGTTATTAATACTTGTAATTCAAGTTTGTATAGCTTACAGGTTAAGTATATGTGTGACCCAAGAATACTATTAGTCCAAGCATATATAGCTATAAATAGCTCCGAATAGAGCTTATAGGCTAAGTATCTAATATCAATAAATAGCTCTGTATGAAGTTGTAATTATTATCTTTTAATTATCTAAAATCTTTGAATTAAAGAGAAAATTTTTAAGTTGGTATCTAGAGCAGGTACGATCCCGTGGGCAGTTTTACGAAAGGTAATCTCTTTACGTCCTTTTTAACTACAAAAAACCCTTGAAAAAGCGGGGGTCTAACAACCACACCCAATATTTCGTTTAGGCAATCTGTATGGACTAACTCTAATATAATTCTGAGAGCACCAACTAATAAAGCGATCTCAATCAAGAAATATATCAAAGAGTTATATCTTTGTTTCTTAATGTAATCAGCAAATCAAACAGATAGAAATCCAGGAGACTGATTAATATATGAAACAACTTAGAAGGTATCAAAAAACAGATATCCAAATGTCAATCAATTCAATCAACAACCAAAGGTCGGAATTATAATTGATTGAACTTACGCACAACCTATGATGTTGCAATTATATAAAAAAATATAATGTGGAAAAGAAATAACACAGACACTAGAAGTTTTGTTAACGAGGAAACCGCAAATGCAAAAAAACCCCGGGACCTAGTCCAGATTTGAACACCACACTGTACTAATCCGCTATAGACACAAGCCTACTGCAAGTTAACTTCGTACTGGAATGTAGTTGAGCCCTAACCAATCTCACGCTGATTAAGGTACAGTCGCGTTCCTTATGCCTCTGAATCCCATCAGGATTCTACGCACTTGATTCCCTTAGTTGATCTCACCCATAACTAAGAGTTGCTAGAACCTAAAGTCGAAGACTTGATAAAAAAATCTGTATCACAGAGAAAAGTCTATTGATATATAAATTTGTCTCCCACGGAAATACCTATGAGTTTTGTTATGTCTTTTAATAAATATAGGTGAACAAGAACCAATTGATACATCAGACTTATTATTCCCGAAGAACAGCCTATTAATATCAATCACCTCACAATAATCTTAATCGTATGGTAGCGAAACAAGATATTGTGGAATCACAAACGATGAGACGAAGATGTTTGTGACTACTTTCTATCTTGCCTATCGGAGATTAAATCTCGAGAAAATCTTAGAGAAGATAGTACTCAATACGATAGAATAAAGCAAGATCAAAACACACAACTACAAAGAAAATAGTTGGGTCTGGCTTCAAAATCCCAATGGAGTCTTTAAGTCGTTAACCTATAATGGTTTTAGAAAAAACCTAGGTTAAAGGAGAATTGACTCTAGTCGCAACTAGTATCACACAAGAGGTGTGGGGATTAGGTTTCCCAGTTTCTAGAGTTCTCCCTTATATAGTCTTCAAATCAGGGTTTGCAATCAATGTTACCTTGGTAACAAAGCATTAAATATTCACCGTTAGATAAAAACTGATTCGACTCAAGCTAATATCTTTCAACCGTTAGATCAAACTTAGCTTGTTACACACAAATGAAATTGACTTCATTTAGATATGAGTAACCATACCTAAACGTGTACACCTTGTTGGCTCAATAATAGTTAACTGAAATTAGCCATATGAACACTTTCATATCAACTTTTTTCATATTAACACAACTAGTTCAAATGACATAAATGAAACTAGTTCTATCTAAAGTTGTTCAATTGTTTGTATTCTCATAGAGGTATACAAGACACAATTGAATAAAAATCGATTTTGATTCACTAGAATCAATTCATGAACATTATAGCCACGGTTTCCAAAAGATTTCATTCCTTAATTTATAAATGTATTAATTCATGAACAAACCGATTTTATAACATAACCCACTCAAGTATGCAAACGGGACGCATACCTAAGTAGCCGGACTTGGTCTGGGTTTGCCAGTATGCGAACATGTTCGCATACTGTCATACAACACCAACCCGATCAATTCTGGACTTGAATCAAGTTACGCCAAGATCTGCATACTAAGTTCTCGGACTTCAACTAACAAACCAGTACGCATACGTGTACGCATACTATGGTTCCCGGTCTTGGAATAACTTGCAACATTTAGCATACAATCATTGAAACATTCTTAGAAAACGGGAATAGCTGTCTCACACAAACTATTAGCTTCAAAGCAATTTTCAAGTGATAGAATGATCAATACGAAACATTCCGAGTCTACGCCAAATGACTGTCTCACACAAATCATATAAGATGTTACCAAGAGATTTTCACATTATCATGTTTTGATTGCGTCAAGAATATAAGATGAACTTGGTTAAAGCGAAATCTTATCAACACATATTTCGATAAATATGTAAGTGAGTTAAAATCAGTTCGAAATATCAAATGTGTATAATCGAAGTTTATATAGTTTTACGAATATTTTTTCAAAAAGGAGATAGAGTAGATAAACTTTTAAGTGATAAATGAGTTCAAGTCTCCACATACCGTTTGTTGATGAAGTTCCACAAGCTCCCCTTAGTAGTTCTTCGTCTTCAATCAATGAACGTCGTAAAGTCTAAAGCTCAACTACACTTTCTATCCTAATCCGAGACTTAGCTATAAGTAGACTAGAAATCAAGACTTATAGTTTTGGCAACTAAACTTGACAAACAAGCTTGAGATAGCAACGCTTGCGAGTTCGACCGAGCAATGCTCTAACAATCTCCCCCTTTGTCAATTTTAGCGACAAAACTATCAATACATATCAATATTACAAAATAAATAAACTTTGTAGACACTTATCCAAATGCTTGATTTCTTTGGTTCTTCAACATTACTCGAAATCTTTGTCACTTCCAAGTACTCCAGTGATTCGGAACGTGTTCAACTCAGCATCATAGTTTTTGAAGATCCGTAGCCATAACAATGAGAAAACAATAGCTCTGAATCATTGTTATATAGTGCCATAGTATTATTACACAGCATCAAAGTCCAATTGCATCACAACTTTGACAACAATACTATGGTGATATGTATCACTCCCCCTTAGTCAATAATTCATCTCAGAATGAAAACCACTCCCCTTTACATACTGATCCGTAAACCATATGTATTTGTAGTGTGAACTACACAATAACTATCCCCCTTTTTGTCAATATAAATTGGCAAAGGTACAAAAACTAGCGGGATCATAATGAAATTATCATAGAGATACTTCATGATTAAAAGAGAACATATCAACTTTGTTTCGGTGATTTCACATAGTGGAAACTTAGTGATTTATCAAGGAGTTTATAAAGATACAAGATAACTCCTACAATACTCCACAGCCGCACTCCCCACAAAGATTTGGCAATCAAGCACAAGTTCAATTAAGAACTCTCCCCCATAAAATGTCATTCCCGAAAGAACAACAAGAGCGACCTTGCTTTTACAAGAAAATAAGGATTTCTTTGGACATTAACAAATTACATGAAACATGAATTTGTATCTAGAAAACTCAATTAAATTAACCACAAGAAAACCCATGATTAATTTAATCGAAAATGCTCAACATAAGATCACTTACTGAGCCGCACAAAACTTACACATACAAGTGGATCAGGGAAAGATCAATATTGTGGAATATTCAAAGATTCATTCTATTTTCATCAATATTTGCATAATGATATCATAGACATAATCTTTGTTATCAAAAGTTCATTCTATTTTCCATCAGTATTTGCATAATGACATATATTATACTTAACTTTTGACATACATGGGACAATCATAGTTCACGGAAGCAAACACTCATATCCCATAACATTATTTTTGCAATATGTAAAACCAATAAAGATTAATACTGCAAAATCATCTTCCAAATAAATTTTAGAATTTAAATAAATAAATCTAAAAACATTGCAAGATGAAAAGTCTATTGAATAGATAAATCTGTCTCCCACGTAAATACCTATGAGTTTTGCTACGTCTTTTAATAAATCTAGGTGAACAAGAACACATTGATACACCGGACTTATATTCTTGAAGAACAACCTATTAATATCAATCACCTCACAAGAATCTTAATCGTATGGTAGCGAAACAAGATATTGTGGAATCACAAACAATGAGACGAAGATGTTTGTGACTACTTTTTATCTTGCCTATCGGAGATTAAATCTCGAGAAAATCTTAGAGAAGATAGTACTCAATACGATAGAATAATGCAAGATCAGAACACACAACTACATAGAAAATATTTGGGTCTGGCTTCACAATCCCAATGAAGTCTTTAAGTCGTTAACCTATAATGGTTTTAGCGAAAACCTAGGTTAAAGTAGAATCGACTCTAGTCGCAACTAGTATCACACAAGAGGTGTGGGGATTAGGTTTCCCAGTTGCTAGAGTTCCCCCTTATATAGTCTTCAAATCGGGGTTTGCAATCAATGTTACCTTGGTAACAAAGCATTCAATATTCACCGTTAGATGAAAACCTGATTAGACTCAAGCTAATATCTTTCAACCGTTAGATCGAACTTAGCTTGTTACATAAAAATTAAAAGTGACTACATTTAGATTTGAGTAACCATACCTAAACATGAACACCTTGTTGGCTCAACAATAGTTAACCGAAGTTAGCCATATGAAAACTTTCATATCAACCTTGTTTTTCTTAACAAAACTAGTTCAAATAACTCAAATGAAACTAGTTCTATTGTTGTTCAATTGTTTATATTGTCATAGAAGTAAGCAAGACACAATTGAAGCAAAATCGATTTTGATTCATTCGAATCAATTCATGAACATTATAGCTACGCGCGGTTTGCAAAAGATTGCATTCCTTAATATTAGTTCATGAACAAACCGATTTTAGAACATAACCCACTCAAGTATGCAAACATGTACGCATACCTAAGTAGCTGGACTTGGTCTGGGTTCGCCTATATAGCTATACGACTTTTGTCTCAAATAGGAGATAGAGTAGATAGATTTTTGAGTGATAGATGAGTTCAAGTCTCCACATACCTTTTGTTGATGAAGTTCCACAAGCTCCCCTTAGTAGTTCTTAGTCTTCAATTGATGAACGTCGTGAAGTCTAAAGCTCAACTACACTTTCTATCCTAATCCGAGACTTGGCTAAAAGTAGACTAGAAATAAAGACTTATAGTTTTGGCAACTAAACTTGACAAACAAGCTTGAGATAGCAACGCTTGCGATTTCGACCGAGCAGTGCTCTAACAATCTCCCCTTTTGTCAATTTTAGTGACAAAACTATCAATACATATGAATTACTAAATAATTAAATTTTGTAGCTTCTCATCCAAATGCTTGTTTTCCTTGGTTATTCAATATTACTCGAAATCTTCGTCACTTCCAAGTACTACAGTGATTCTGAACGTGTTCAACTCAGCATCATAGTTGTTGAATATCCGTAGCTATAATAATGAGAAAACAATAGCTCTCACTCATTGTTATACATTGTCATAGTATTATTACACAACATCAAAGTCCAATTGCATCACAACTTTGACAACAATACTATGGTGATATGTATCACTCCCCCTTAGTCAATACTTCATATCACAATGAAAAGCACTCTCAGTTACATACTGATCCATAAACCATATGTATTTGTAGTGTGAAATACACAATAATTCTCCCCCTTTTTGTCAATATAAATTGGCAAAGGTACGAAAACTAGCGGGATCATAATCAAATTCTCATAGAGATAATTCATGACTAAAAGAGAACATATCAACTTTGTTTCGATGATTTCATATAGTCGAAACTTAGTGTATTCATCAAGGAGATTATAAAGATACAAGATAACTCCTACAATATTCCACAGCCGCACTCCTCACAAAGATTTGGCAATTAAGCACAAGTTAATTAAGAACTCTCCCCCATAATATGTCATTCCCGAAAGAACAACAAGAACGACCTTGCTTTTATAAGAAAAGAAGGATTTCTTTGGACATTAACAAATTAAATGAAACATAAATTTGTATCCAAAGAACTCAATCAAATTAACCACAAGAAAACCCATGATTAATTTAATCGGAAATGCTCAACATAAGATCACTTACGGAGCCGCACAATACTTACACATAAAAGTGGATCAAGGAAAGATCAATACTGCAGAATATTCAAAGATTCATTCTATTTTCATCAATATTTGCTTAATGACATATAATAGACTTGACTTTTGACATATATGGGACAATCATAGTTTACGGACTCGAACACTCATATCCCATAACATTATTTTTGTAATATGTAAAACCAAAAAGATTAATACTGCAAAATCATCTTCCAAATAAACTTTAGAATTTAAATAAATAAATCTAAAAACATTGCAAGATGAAAATCGTTGGCAATAGCTATGTGTACTCAAAATAATTGTTATTCCAAACCCAAGTTATCTTTCTTAAAGCACAACAATAAATTATCATAAGAAGTTTCCTAGACATAATAAATCAATACAAAAAAAAAAATGATCACAAGCTAAATTAAAGTTCACGTTCAGAAACTTCACGGGTTACGAGACCTTTAAGCTTGTGATTTCCAACATTAACCTCTTTTTCAGAGAACATATCCTCATTGAGAAGATCTTTCACATGTGTCTTCATGAGAACAACGTCAGAGTTAACCTTTTTAAACTCAGTTCGTAACATATCAAGACCTTTCATAGTATCAACGAGCTGCAAGTTTGCTTCCTCAAAGTGTCTAATAAAATCGAGAACCACTTCAGCAGAAATCTCTTCATCATCCTCAATGTCTGAATAGTTATCAGGTGATTGAGAAGAGAGACCGTCAACTTCTACATGAGTTCTTTTCTTCTTCCCTTTGGAATCGAAACCAAAACCCTTATCAAGAAAACCTTTTCAAAATCACAAGAGCCAGATGATGACGCCATTCTTGACAAGGAAATTACCTGGAGTACGTGTACTCAACTTAACAAGTTTGGTATTTAATTGGTTTCTCAGGGAGAAAGATTTTAGGGTTTCTAAAGATAGTTTGAGACAAGTAACACGGGTACCCGTACGAAAGCAGTCTTGACCCATAACCGAGAGACACTACAACATATGAAAAAGGAAATCCAAGACAATTGTACTGCAAAGATAAATATTGCTAAGTGAATATTTTCACAAATCTTAGCTCAATAAATTTTATATTCTCCCAAGAGGAAAAATTTAGAGCATAAGAGTAGCATTTTTAGACTACGAATATAAAGGTATTTAAAGAAAAACTTATGCACCAATGACTGTGGACAATAGTTTGTCTAGCGACCGATAAGAGAGTAACACAAACAAAATGGAGAAAATATTTTCTAGAGACACACCTGATTAGAACAATCTTACTCAATAGGATTTTTCATGAGTAAGATTTCAATCCTTGTGATTAATTAGCACAAGTATGAGCATTATGCTCATCAAGTGAATGTTGTTCACATTTAAACCTCTTCTTCCTTATTTTTTGAGGAAAAAACTTTTGATGTGAAAAGCGATCATGAGACTTACTATCAACAAGATAAGACGCATAATATGGATTCTTACCCGAAGGGTGTTGACCAGAGGAATTTGACAGTCTATTTATGAGCTCTTTGTATCCTTCAATTATCAAATTTACGTTGTCTTTCACCTCTCCATTTTTGCTTCCTTCTTCTGGTACCTTATTCCCATCAAGAACAACAACATCTCCCTTTTTAACCGAAGAAGACCCTTCTTGAAACCTTCTTGAACGATTTACGTTAAGTTTACTGTTACCACCATAAACATTTGAGGAACAAATTGAAATGACTTTCTTGGAAGGATTCATAGGGAAAGTGCCAAAGCTGATTGGTTTAGATATACGAATGTCTGTTATACCTTCAAGAATTAAATCCAAAGTGTGTTGAAGCGAATAATATAGTCGTCATTCAACCAAGATTTGCTCTTTTGTTCAATATGCTCTTTTGAGTCACAAAAGAGGCACATAGACTTAACACCATCGTTAGGATATTTCTTACTTCCAAGAGATGTGGTAAATCCTTGAATAGAGGAAGATACATGCATATCTTTACCAATATGAAGGGATTTCAGTTTAGCTTCTGGAACTGTATTCACAGTTAAGACAGAATTGATTGGTATGGTGGACTCTTTAGAACATCCTTTACATTGAATAGAGAGTTTACTCAATAGATGTTCAATTTCCAAAGCATTCTACTTGAGTTTTGCCTCATGAAGAGCCTTGATTTGGAGAACACGATCCCTTATTATACCAATGAGTGCATTGATTTTGTGTTTCAACCGATTATTTTTATTAGCTTGGTTTGTAACATGTTTTTGAATCATTGCACTCTCTTTGGTTGCTTCCCTTTCTTCATCAGAGTCAGACTCGTTTGAAAGGTAATCGGGGTAAGGCTAACCCCTATGGGCTATATTGAACTGCTAGATTGGCCAAAAAGTGTTGAAAATCAAGAAAAACGTGTGGGAAAAAAGTTAACACTGATAGTTGATAGTTCTCTCTCCTAGAAAGTGGTCGCAGTTAAACTATCATCTAGTTTCGAAAGATGAACCGTTCAACGCTCAAAAAGTAACCAAAAAGCTGAACCGTTCAGCGCCATATAATTTTTTCTCATGGAGAGAGAGGAAAAGATGGAGAGAGAGGGAAAAGAGGGAGAGAAAAAGAGTAAAAGAAGGAGAGAGAGAAGAAAAAGAGGGAGAAAGAAGCGTGGAGAGGGAGGAAAAGAAGGAGAGAGAGAAGAAAAGAAGAGAGAGAAATGTGGAAAGAGAGGAAAAGAAGGAGATAGAAATAAAATTAAATTGTGAGTGTTGTTTGGTTCAGCGTTCAATGCTGTTTGATTCAGCGTTTCTCTGCTAGATTCGCCATCCCATATGACTTAGGAGGTTGCCCATGCTGACGTGGATGGCCAATCTAGCAGCTAGATATCTAGCCCATAAGACTAAGCCTAACACTTATCAGTACAAGTATGTTTCATTGGAACACAATGTTCATCTATATTCGAGATTGACAAATCTTTCTCTTTAATAGATTTCATAGAAACATAACTTTTATTTCTGGTGATGTGTTTATTAGAGATATCACTTCTGTCCATAGTGTCAGATCGCTACAAACACACACTTATGAGGTCTTAAACGTGTTTGCCTTCTCTGATACCAATTGAAAAAGCGGGGGTCTAACAACCACACCCAATATTTCGTTTAGGCAATTTGTATGGACTAACTCTAATATAATTCTGAGAGCACCAACTAATAAAGCGAGCTCAATCAAGAAATATATCCAAGAGTTATATCTTTGTTTCTTAATGTAATCAACAAATCAAATAGATAGAAATCCGTGAGCCTGATTAATATAAAAAACAACTTGGATGGTATCAAAAACCAATATCCAAGTGTCAATCAATTCAATCTACAACTAAAGGTCGGATTCAAAAAAAAAACAGTCATATAGAGTTTCGTATATGATTATCTCTCCTTCATCACTAATAATACGATGGAAAGTGATAGTTGCAGAAGCGATACCCTAGATCGGTTCCCCTCATCTTCTTCTTCGCAATCGGTTCTAGGTGGAGATTTGTCCAAGGACGATGAGAATGCAAAATAATTTGGTTTACCCAATGATATTGTGACTTATGAGGATGAGGAATTTGAAACTCAAGAATTAGAAGATGCAAATTGTCATGGGTTTGTTGACACTAATGGAGAAGGAACATATACTACTCTAGTATTGGAGGAGGATGATAACAATGATGATGAATGTCGTAGCGGTGTCACTCCAACGATTTTTAGGAAGAGGAAGGACATTGTTTTGGATTCTGACACCTCGACTGAAAAGTGTACTTCAGGTTTGTATGAATTCAATTTATGCTATGAACTATCATTCTGCCTAAACATATTGTAGGATTTACACTTAAAGATCCTTTGTTATGCGATGTTTGTTGATACATGAAAAATAATACCCCTCAACGGGCTCGGGGTGCCCTTAAGAGGGGAGGTAATCCTAGTATGAGATATGGGGACTTGGGGACTAAGCCTAAGTCCAATTAGAAAATACCCACAAGGAAAGAAGGACGAGGAAGGAATTAACAAACAAGGAGGAGGTTACATTAAGGAATGGCATTGGGAGTAATTAAGGAAGTTTAGGACATGTGTCATGATGTCATAAAAGGAGGTATTGAACTTACGTGCAACCTGTGATATTTCAATTATATAAACAAATATAATGCGGAAAAGAAATAACACAGACACCAGAAGTTTTGTTAACGAGGAAACCCAAAATGCAGAAAAAACCTGGGACCTAGTCCATATTTGAACACCACACTGTATTAAGCCGCTACAGACACTAGCCTACTGCAAGTTAACTTCGGACTGGAGTGTAGTTGATCCCTAACAATCACACACTGATCAAGGTACAGTCGCATTTCTTATGCCTCTGAATCCCAGCAGGACTCTACGCACTTGATTCCCTTAGCTTATCTCACCCACAACTAAGAGTTGCTACGACCCAAAGTCGAAGAGTTGATAAACAAATCTGTATCACACAGAAAAGTCTATTAAATAGATAAATCTGTCTCCCACGGAAATACCTATGAGTTTTGTTCCGTCTTTTTATAAATCAAGGTGAACAAGACTCAATTGATACACCGGACTTATATTCCTGAAGAACAACCTATTAATATCAATCACCTCACAATAATCTTAAACGTATGGTTACGAAACAAGATATTGTGGAATCACAAACGATGAGATGAAGATGTTTGTGACTATTTTTTATCTTGACTATCGGAGATTAAATCTCGAGCAAATCTTAGAGAAGATAATACTCAATACGATAGAATAAATCAAGATCAGAACACGCAACTACAGAGAAAATAGTTGGGTATGGCTTCACAATCCCAATGAAGTCTTTAAGTCGTCAACCTATAATGGTTTTAGGAAAAACCTAGGTTAAAGGAAAATCGACTCTAGTCGCAACTAGTATCACACAGGAGGTGTGGGGATTAGGTTTCCCAGTTGTTAGAGTTTTCCCTTATATAGTCTTCAAATCAGGGTTTGCAATCAATGTTACCTTGGTAAAAAAGCATTAAATATTCACCGTTAGATGAAAACCTTATTATACTCAAGCTAATATCTTTCAACCGTTAGATCGAACTTAGCTTGTTACAGAAAAATGAAAAGTGACTTCATTTAGATATGAGTAACCGTACCTAAACGTGTACACCTTGTTGGTTCAACAATAGGTAATCCGAGTTAGCCATATGAACACTTTCATATCAACCTTGTACATCTTAACATAACTAGTTCAAATGACTCAAATGAAACTAGTTCTAGTGTTGTTCAATTATTTATATTGTCATAGAAGTATACAAGACACAATTGAAGCAAAATCGATTTTGATTCACTCGAATCAACTCATGAACATTATAGCCAGGTTTTGCAAAAGATTGCATTCCTTATTTTATAAATTTATTAGTTCATGAACAAACCGATTTTAGAACATAACCCATTCAAGTATGCAAACGTGTACGCATACCTAAGTAGCCGGACTTGGTCTGGGTTCGCCAGTATGCGAAAGTGTACGCATACTGTCGTACACCACCAAACTCAGTTGAATTCCAGGACTTGAACTGTTACGCCAGTATGCATACGGGCATACCTCGGACTTCAACTAACAAACCAGTACGCATACGAGTACGCATACTGTGGTTCCCGGTCTTGGAATAACTTGCAACAGTTAGCATACAAGTACACTTACTGTGATATATCCAATCAGTTGTTAATTGTTCTAAATTCCCATTTCAATCATTGAAACATTTTTTGAAGACAGGAATAGCTGTCTCACATAAACTATTAGCTTCAAAGCAACTTTCAAGTGATCGAATGATCAATACGAAACATTTCGAGTCTACACCAAATGACTGTCTCACACAAATCATATAAGATGTTACCAGGTGATTTTCACATGATCATCTTTTGACTTTCGTCAAGAATATTAGATGAACTTGGGTAAAGCGAAATCTAACCAACACATATTTCGAGAAATATATAAGCGAGATAACTTATCTCGAAATATCAAATGTGTATAATGGAAGTCTATATAGTTATACGACTTTTGTCTCAAATAGGAGATAGAGTAGATAGACTTTTGAGTGATAGATGAGTTCAAGTCTCCACATACCTTTTGTTGATGAAGTTCCACAAGCTCCCCTTAGTAGTTCTTAGTCTTCAATTGATGAATGCCGTGAAGTCTAAATCTCAACTATACTTTCTATCATAATCCGAGACTTAGCTATAAGTAGACTAGAAATAAAGACTTATAGTTTTGGAAACTAAACTTGACAAACAAGCTTGAGATAGCAACGCTTGCGAGTTCGACCGAGCAGTGCTCTAACAACCCTAGTTACTTAAGAGCAATAATGAATGATGAAGAATGGTTAAAGATGGAACCATCATATTTGTTAGAGCATGGCTCGGTTGAACCCATCAAACGTTGGTATGTCAAGTTTGGTTGTCATATTTTAGTGAATCAAAACTCATGTTAAGAGTCGCTTGATTATGTACTAGAGTTAAACTTCGTATAGGTTAGCTTGAACGTATTAGGATATGAGACATTACAAGTATTGCGAAGACTTGAAGATGTGAAGAAGCAAGGAGCTACAAAGACCACAATCATCCTTCCACTTGAGGTTAGTGATATTTGACTTGAACTGTTTCATTCCCTAACGTATCTTTCAAGTCGTGCATATTGAAAACATAACTGCGAAGCATATTTGAACTCTAGATAGACATAGTATTAAGGAATACAATACGAGGTATATTGCTTAACCATTAAACATTGTAGATAAGACATCGCCATAATCATTTGAATGCTAGGGAACAATGTTTACATGTTTTCTAAGGAAGTAAGTTCATAAACTTGTTTGTGAACCGAAAAGGAAATTGCCAGGTTTTATTGGTTTTGTTATTCATTGTATATCTTATGAACAACCAATATGTGTAATATAGTATAACCGCTCACAACTTGTTGTGTTCTTGGTAGAACTGTTCACAAAGGCCTGACTTATGTATTGGTATAACTTTTACTAGTAAAACCGATTTTAAGTAATAACCTGTGGTATGATCGGATTTTGTATGTCTGACCTTGTAAGGGAAAGGGAACCGATCCTTTTAAGGGAAAGGTAACCGGTCCTAGTAAGGGATAGGGAACCGATCCTAGTAATGGGTGCAATACATCAAAGGGAACCGATCCTTGTATAGGGTGCAACAAGGTTTATAGCGAAAGGGGAACCAATCCTATGGACATGTGCAACACATATAAGTTAGATACCATATATATGTGGGGAACCGATACTAGTACCTAGTAAACCGAACTCTTGGGAAACTAGTGTGACTATTTACAGTACTCACATGAAGGTAGAACCGAAACTTATTTTGGTAGAACCGTAAACACATGATTGTGATTGAATTTTGGTTTGATAAATCACGTAGTTCTTGAAAGTCAGATGAACCAATTCTAAACTTGTTTGGAAGTGCGGCAAATCGGTTTCAAGGTTGTAAGTGTGAAAGAGAACTTACAATGTTAAGATGTCGACAAACTTTGAACACGTGCTGTGAATGTTTATTTTTATAATTGTTCAAAGATATTCCTTAAAGGCTAAGGGAAGAAAATCCCAGGATCGAAACATAAATAAGTTAAGAATCTTTTAATTAAGGTTATTAATTTCATTTTGTAGGGAAATTGCAGAATTAGTAATGTCCATTTACTAATTATATTTTCCGAGAGATTTCGATCGTTATTTTTGGACAGAGCATTTCCAGGAATTATGAAAACAAAATCTGTGCTTTTATGAATATCTTGAGAATATTTTCGGTTTTGGAAATTCCTTGGTGTCCAAACTTCCTTGTCTATAAATACACGAAGTTTTCATTTCTAGCAAACTAATCCTTCGTAACAACATATTTACTCTTTTGTTGTTGTTACTGGTGTAGCCGCCTATCCGAATAGGAGAGTAACCTAATTAGGCGAAAACGAACGCTTAATTTAAAGTCTTCTTTGGGATTGAGAAGCTCTAGCGCGACCCGTTGGGGGGGAAACTAGATAATTGCGGTTTATCTTTTTTTTTTTTGATTGATTTGATTGACTAACGGTGGTTGAAATCCGATTGCACCTACTTTGTTTATTCTTGAGAATCTTCTCTTCTGATATAAGATTCACTCAAACTAGTTCAGAGTTTCGACAGGGATCTTTAGACTATTGTTAGTTCTAAAGACGATCTTGTGATAATCCATTGTTAACAGAATCCGTTCTGTGCGTGATTGATCACAAGAGATTCAAGTGATTGTGTGCAGGTTTTTATTGAAGATTTAAGAAGATTTGAAGACAAAGAAGATATTGAAGATCTGACTTGGGTTTTATAATCTTTAGTGTGCACAATACTTGTTTCGGTAAAAGAGGATCCAATTAATAATCGGATTATCCTTGTGGTAGATTGGATTGATTAATTGAGTAGATCGGAATCAATACGTTTCCTTGTGATTAAAGGTATTGATTGACTTAATCTTAAACGATTACCTTTGGGTGATTGAACATAAGATAAATCTAAGGACCCGACGAAGGAGTTTATGTTAAGATAAACAGAAGAGCCTTTGTCCGACTCATATCAGTTTGTTGAATAGAGTTGATACCAAACAAATTTGTTGTTCCTTTACTATTTGGAATACGAACCAAAGGAATTGTTCCAAATACGTGACTTATTCACAAGTCGGAGGCGTGGGAATACAGACGAAACTAAGTGAACTATAGGGTTAGTTACTTGGTCTCAACTATACGAATTAGGTGTAATTTTGTGTAGCTGCTTAATTCTGAGAGTATTCAAATCTGGACAAGGTCCCGGGGTTTTTCTGCATTTGCGGTTTCCTCGTTAACAAAATCTTGCTGTGTCATTTACTTTTATTTTCCGCATTATAATTGTTTTATTATAATTAAAGTAAATCACACAAACGTTAATTCCTATTTACTTGATAAGCAATCCCATTTTGTTTAGTTAAGTCCTAACCTTTGTATCAAGTAAACATACTTCGTTGTTTTATTGTCTCGATCTCGTATCCATAGATGATCACACGAAGTGTGAACCGATTAGTTGTATTGTCTCGACTCAGTCCATAGACAATCACTTTCGGAGAAAGGACTTATAGGTAGGAAAATTTTTAGCTTGAGGTATATTTGGGTACCCTCGCCTTTTCAATATTTAATGAATGATATGTGTTATGCCAGCATATGAACCAACATCAATTTATACGAACCAACATAAATTTCATATTAAATAAAACTAAACGACAACAATTTTCCTTTGTGGTCTCAAATGGTGACAATGTTTGTTGTTGTAAAATGAAAAAAAAAAAAAGTATCCAAAAACCGGCTAGAAAAGACAAAATTATATATGATAAGTGGATCGTTGAAGATGCCACTCTCAAGGGTTGGCTGATTGGTGCAATGAAAGCTGATTTAATAAATATGCATTTGCTTGCCTACTTCAAAGAATATGTTTGGGATACTGCATCTCAAACATATGACGTAGGTGATAAGTCTTTTCTCTATGACTTAACTATGAAAGCTATGTCAATTAACCATAGTGGTAGACCTATTTCGAGTCTTTTTTCTGAACTAAAATCAATCTTGCTAGAGTTTAATTATGAGAAACGTATTACCTTTTGCACAGTTAAGGTGATCAATAAACATAAAAAAGAAATCGACGAAGAGAGAGTATATGTATTCCTTGCTTCTCTTGATGATGCTTATGATTCAGTTCGAGGATAAAAACTCTATACTAATCATCTACAAGCTAAAAGCTATGTTTACTATACTGAGCCTATAAGAACAACGACACATTACTATGTTAACGCAAGGAGCTAATTCTCAAGTTTCTATGTCTGTCAGGAAAATCAAGAAGAATTTATTGAGTACAAAAACCCCTCATTTAGTAAATAATGGAAGATGCGTTGTGGGAATACAAAACATCTTTCTATTTTGAGAAAATCGGTTATCCAGATTTGTGAGATGATTATTAACCTGGCGAGATTGGGTATACCCAAACAAATTGGGGTATACCCAATAAAACAAAATTTGGTCATTATGAAGTAAAACCAAGCCACCCCTTAACCTTGTATTTTCTAAATGGCTAATATGCCCTTGTTTAATTAACACTAAAAAATCTGATTAGCTTAATTAATTGAGTTTAGATTAAAACTTTTGAAATCATGAATTTAAGTTATGAAATTTTGTTTTTGATTGAACTCATTTGGGAAGATTTTTGATGAAAAAAATTTCTTTCGAGAATATTTTTTTCAACGGAAATGAAAACATAACACTTCTAAAAAGAGGATTGCAAATCTGGGTATGAAATCATACTCAAAATTAAAGAAGAATTCAACACTTTCAGTTTTGAAACTATGAAAAGTCGGCAGGGTCGACGAATGAAGAACATCTTGGACTAACTTTGGCCGACAAGGTCTCATGGATGAAGAATATGCCGACAACTTATGGCCGGCAAGGTCGATGAATGAAGAAGATGCCGACTTTATTATTTTTGACACACAGGGAGACTGTTGTAAATGCTTCGCTAGTCGGCATCTTGTTGATTTCTTACCTTGCCAATCTTATAGTCGCCCCAAGGTCGATAAAAAAATACCCTGCCGACTATAGAATTTTTGACATACATATAAAAATGATTAGTCGGCAAGGTATTAATTCATAACCTGCCGACTAAACTATAGTCGGCAAGGTATACAGATGAATATCGTGCCGACTAAAATATAGTCGGCAGGGTATAAGGTTGAATACCGTGCCGACCACAGCTACGATTTCGAGAGATGAAAAGTCGGCACGGTATTCAACCTTATACCCTGCCGACTACATTTTAGTCGGCAAGGTCGACAAAAAAAAACCTTGCCGACTTTCGATCCGTTTTGATTCCTTTTATTTTTTTTTTTTTTTTTTTTTTTTTTTTTTTTGATCTCATCATGTATGGTTAGAGTTTTGAAGAAAGATTTTGAATTTTTTTTTGAATATGTTTTAGTCGGCATGGTTTTTTAGCATGGGAAATTTGGTCTTTTAACACCATTTAGACACCCCTTAGCACACTAGTTTGGAGCGTGATTTCTCTGCAGCGTGATTTCTTCGCACCAGAGCGTACCCAAACTCTCCAATCGACCCCAAAACTCTCGACCCTCTTTCTAGGACTCGTACCACTCTATTTATATCAAACATGTGATCACAATCCCGAGAAATCTTCTCTTTTCTTACCTCCCAAGTATCGGCTTTTCTTTCTTCTTTTCACGTGTTTCTGGCTCAATCCAACGTCCCTGAATTTTCTATGGTACAGTATCATATCTCACAGGATATACGGTCTCCTTATTCCCACGTAGTTTCCACCCGAGTTATCCTTCATTCCCTGTTTAACTGAAATCGCCAAATATAACGAGATTTCTTTCTTCCGTTTGGTTCTCAAACACGTACGCATGTTGTTTATATGGTAAGAACATCAGCCTAACAAAATCTCGCTTCGACCATTGCCAGAAAAGTACGCAGAAGTGAACATAATATTGCACCTGTTTATCGTGAAACTCGATATCCAGCCCAATTTGATTTAATCGAACCGAATTATCAGCCCTGTTTAACCTTAACAGGCCTAATGAAATCAAACTCTGTGATTGAGTCTCTCCCAGACACACCAGACCCGAGAACAAACCATCCTTCCCTGTTTCACGAATTCCAGACTATCCGGCCAAAATTATTGGATTCCATCACCTATACCAACATTGGATTTCCACAACAGGCTTATCTCATGAGAATCAGCGTTTTAATCTCCATGATATTAGTCCAAATCATCAACCCTAAATTTGCAGTTTGAAACACATTTTTCCCGCCTTTTTCTGAATTTCAAATTGGAGAAGATGACCTCCCCCTTGTACGTGCCTGGTCTCCCTTTAGCAACTGGGGTGCGAACAGTAATTTCATGGGTGTAAATAGTAAATTTCTTGGGGTGCCAATAACACATTTTAGGAGTGCCTTTAGTGATTTTCCTCGAAGGTCCAAATGCCACTTTTCGAGCCAATTTCGCCGCAAAAGCTTATTTCTCCAAAAACACCTACAAAAACATAAAATAATCAAATAAATACAAAAATGGGTTCTAACAATAAAGAAAATCGAGATGAAAATAGACACATAAATGCGTCTATCATAGTGATACCACAACTAATACCAATACTAA